>OZ024917.1:50427317-50492773 GCA_964017125.1 Flabesymbios commensalis
CTAGGTTTTGTGAGTTTTTGGGGTGGCCATTTTGAATTTTGTTGGGTTATTTTTATTATGACTGATCTGTTGCACTTTTAAATTTATATATATTTGTTTGTCAAATGGAATCGCATTCAGAGTGCCACACATTGACTTGTCTCTATGTTGTATCACTCTCCCCAACGCTAACCCAACATTAAAACAACATTGATTCAACGTTTTGTGTTTGAATAGAACTTTTATTTTAATTATAGCATTTAAAAGGTTTCAACTGTTCATACCAAATACACAATATTGATTTAATACTGTGCCACTGTATGCAACGCTGGCCCGGAATTGAAACATTGGATAAATGTATTTTTATAATGAAATCTAGAGATTAAAAATGTATTTTTATAATGAAATCTAGAGATTAAATGGTATAGTTGGTCTGGACATAGGGGAACCCTGTTCACCCTCCTGTTTTTACTAAATTTACACCACTGAACCAACATTTTACCCTATCATAGGCCTACTGCCGTGCAAGCCAAAAAACAGTATCTGCTCACTTTACAAGTAAGCAGATACTACCTTTTGCATTTGAAGAGCAACATAAAGATTTAAAAAATCCTGGATAAATCCAGAAGAACATGTTGGATGACTTGGAAAAGTCATAGCAGAATACCTGACTACTCTGGGTGTTCAAATGCCATGTTGATTGGATAAAAACTCTGGGAGAAATAACTTCTAACAAAACTTGCACAGAATAATAAGTTTTAAGAACCGGACAAAACTATTCAGCAGCACTTGTAAGAGTTTTTAGGCCTCAGCCAAAATTTTAGGACTACAACTTGTTCGATCGACAAATTTCTTTGTTAACGCCATTCACTTGACATCTTTTTATGTATCACTCCAAAATTTATATTAATATCCATTTCACTAATAGCTCGGTTGAGTTCGAAATTGGGCAAGATTCAGACAGAAACTAGGTCATGGGAGTCCTTATTTTTTTATATGCGTAATTTCTGGAAAACCAGACCAGATAGCTAGACCAGTACTATAGAATAAAATGTGCAGTTTCAGGTAAGAATATACAATAAAATATATCAACTTATCAAATTCAAAATGGCCGACCTGCGGCCACTTCCGATCCACAATATTTCCTGTTAACGCGATTCACTCAGCATTTTTGTATGTATCACTCCAAAATTTATAACATATATCTATTTCACTAATAGCTCAGATGAATTTGAAATTGGGCAAGATTCGGACAGAAACTAGGTCATGGCGGCCAAAATGGCCGATTATCGTCCATTATTTTTGTAATATGCGTAATATCTGGAAAACTAGACCAGATAGCTAGACCATTACTATTGAACAAAATGTGCAGTTTCAGGGATATACCATGAAAAAAATCAATTTGATCAAATTCAAAATGGCCGACCTGCGGCCACTTTCCACTTCAATATGCGTAATAACTGGAAAACCGTGCCATATTGCTAGACCATTACTATTGAACAAAATGTGCGGGTTTTGTACTGCATGCTGCTGATAACCAGTTTTCGGACAATTTCAATAATTGTGGCAGGCTATTGTCGAGTGTGCTCTTGTTTCCAATGATTTTCACTTTTAAACGATGATTAGAGGCTGAGGCCTATTTCCGTCGCCCACAGGTCTTGTTTGGTTTGATTGTATATGTTCCAAGCGTTGTAATACTCATGATTGTATTTACTATAGCTAGGTATATGACATTTTTCAGGTGATAACAACAACTGCACCAGAAGAGCTTCGAAGCAGTTTAGGAATAACCATGGAAGAAACAAGTAGAATACGCGCTTCATGTCAGCGCCATCTTGATGAAATGGACGATTTTAGAGATGCTAAGGCCATGTTAGCCTTACTGAAAGAGAGCAGGGGTTATGACTCAACGGAATCTCTGGCTAAAAAGTTAAAAACGAGTGATGTGCTCTGACATTTTTTTGCAGCAAAAATACAACCTTGTGATAGTGCTTTCAACTCAAACATAGTCTGAATGGAGCAAACATGACTTTCTCCCCTTTATCATGCTTGTATACAGTATTAACAAAGACCATGTACAATAAGATGGTCGACTTGTTGATTTCACCATACAAATGCGTGTAATACATTATGCATTGGTGTCACCTTTTAATTGGAACTGGATCTACGATTCGGCAAGTCTATCGTCATATATAATACAAATGATAATTTCACCACTTTAGCCTCCAAATAATGTTTTTCCCATGTTTTGCAGTTATGACAATATCTCTGCAATATTTATTTTCGGAACGAAAATAACTTCTAATATAGCAGATAAGTCGTCTCATATCAGGATAAATTTTTAGAGAATAAAATGTCTTCATTTAAATGAAAGAAGTGCTGTGTACAAAAAGTACACACATAGGTGGGTACAGAACAGGAGGGAGAGTGACTGTATGTCCTCAATCATAGAAGGGAGATCGGAGAAAAAGTTAGGTAACAACCATTACTTGACAGACGTGTCTTTTTATTTAAACTGTTATTATTATTTTTAAATCTATTTAGAACGCATAAGCAATATTATAAAATTATAATATGTAAGCCTATCCTCTCGGACCACTGCCATCATTGTCACCGATGACTGGAGCGTTAACAGCATACTGATATCTTTAAAACAAGACACGTTAATTTTTTGGTGACACAATTTATTCATGGTTGAAATTTAATAATTTTCTATTTCTCCTTTCATTACTGGTAATATTGTGTTCATTGTTTTCGCAGTTCATGGTGTAGCCAAATGGCAACATAAATATGTAATATCAGTCCTTACACTGCTATAAGAAACTAAAGTCGCCAAAATAAATCAAGCGCAGCCTAAATTCTAAAAAATATATATATTTTTAATTTCCGTTTCGTGGTGTCTTACTATTTGCACTTTAAAGATGGCTAACTGACTGATTTTGTAATATAATGGCTTTTACGATCAGTTGTTCATCAGATGTTTTTTGGAAGAAAAAAAAGTGCTAGATATTACTTAGTGGGAAACCACACATGATGCTAATTTTATGCAACATGTGTAAGGGTTAACGAGAAATATTCACAACTTGCATGTGATTTAGTAAGTTTGTCTTTGATGAACGTAATAATTTGATCTTTTTTTATGACTCGTATATAGAATCTTTTCAGGTATATTTCTGGAAATTATTTTAATTGAACCAAATAGGAACTTTAGTTGATCTTAGAATTGTTGGCAAAGAAAAAGAACTAACTAACTCAAATGTGAATATAAGTTCAATTTTGCAAGGGACAATGTACTACTTTTGGCAGTTTTCTTTTTTTTACAATCACTACTCTATGATCAGGAAATTCAAACAATTTATCTTCCATAAATTTAGGCTGGCGACATGTCAAAAATGGCATTTTCATGACATTCCAGTGGTCAAAAGCACAATTTTTCTTGTCTAGGCTAAGGATAACTATACATTTTCTGAAAGGTCTGTGCATGAATTAAATGATAAAACTAGTCAAACAAAAGTGAAGGCTACTACAAACGAGAACACTGCTGGGGTCACATGATTCTTGAAGTGGCGGGCTTTGCCCTTGCTTATACGGGCACACCAACCCCTGAGGTAGGCCCTACCAATGGGAAGAAGACAATAAAAAAGAATGATAACTAACCACCGACTTATCGCATGACAAGAGGACTGAAGTCTTATATCATCCCCCGCCATACATTAGGTTGGAGTTTTTTGCGGTCACAAATATTTAAAAAAGTCTACTTATGGTGGCCATTTTAAATTTCAGTAAAATCACCTGCACATTCTTTCCGACTTTAATTTTTGAGTTTTTGCGCCCACAAAAAATTATGAAGTTCATGCATGGCGACCATGTTAAATTTATGTAAAACCTTGAAAAAATCACATGCACATCTCTATATCGTGGGGAATGTGATTGTAAAATTGGATTAATTTACGACACTAAGTTTTTGCGACCCCCCAAAAATTGAAATTGATCCCTGGCCGTCATTTTGAATTTCAGCGAAACCTTGAAAAATTACCTGCAGATCTCCATATTGTGGGGAATGTAATTGTAAAATTTGAATAATTTCTGACGTTAAGTTGACTCTGGCGGCCATTTTGAATTTTGGTAGCATCTTTAAAAAGTCACTTGCATATCCCCATGTTGCTAGGAATGTCATGGTAAAATTTCAAAACAAATTAACCAGTAGTTTTTGCGACCACAAGAAAAAGTGATGCCGGACAGAATCCTGGCGTGACTAAAATCCCCCTTCCCCTACGGGCGGGGATAAAAAAAGGAAGTAAACCTCCGTCAATACTTATTTCTCTGATTTCTATGATGTAAAATATGTTTGTTTTTAATAGGATCAATGTCAGAATTACTCATCGTAATATGGTAAAATTATACTTGAACAGAACCCCTAATAACGGGGGACATCACTGAGAGCGATTTCACGTTTTCGGGAGAGTTGACAATCTTATTGTACATGGTGTTTGGTATTATATTAGAGACAATCATGGCCTACATGATGCAATGTTCTCTAAACCGATATAAAATGTTAACCTTTTGATCTCAAATATTGTTTTATTAGCCTATCAAATAACAAAGGGAGAGTGAAAATAGTGTTTACTCAGAAAAATGTACCGATTTGAAGTTGGTACTCAAAGGGGTTAATTAGACAGTTTTTAGGCCTCAGCCAAAATTTTGGCGGATGCCTATTGTCGTCACCAGGCGCGTCCGTCCGTCTGTCCGCCATTTTTTAGAATTATAACTTGTTTCACATAACTGGAATGCACAGTAAACTTTACATACAGGTTAATCATGACTAATTTCACATTTGACCTTTCTGTGACCCCTATGACCTTGACTTTTTTCCGATCGACAATTTTTCTTGTTAACGCGATTCACTCCACAATTTTTTATGTTTCGCTCCAAAATTTATACCAGATATCCATTTCACTATTAGCTCGGATGAGTTCGAAATTGAGCAAGATTCGGACAGAAACTAGGTCAAGGCGGCCAAAATGGCCAATTATCGGCCATTATTTTTTTAATATGCGTAATATCTGGAAAACCGGACCAGATAGCTAGACCATTACTATATAACAAAATGTGCAGTTCCAGGTAGGGATTTACCATGAAAAATTTCAACATGAAAAAATTTCAAATGGCCGACCTGCGACCACTTCAGATCGTCAAATTTTCTTGTTAACACGATCCACTCAACATTTTTTTATGTTTCGCTATTGTCGAATATGCTCTTGTTTCAAATGATTTTCACTTTAAAACGATGATTAGAGGCCGAGGCCTTTTTCCGTCGCCGACGGGCCTTGTTATTCATTCAAAATGATATGTTTTAGAATGGAATGTTTTGTAGTTGTTCATAAGTATTTATTATTGAGTAATGAAATGTATTAAACATATCACTATGTTATGATACTCGTATACAGAAATCTTTTATTGACACATCTAAGGGGCATTTACATTACATATAAGTTCACAAACTTCAGAAGTACGCCTAGGAAAATAAATATATTTTAACAACAAAATGCTCAGTGTTTTTAATCGGTGTTGAATGATAGGATAGGCCTATTTCCTAGATATGAAACCAATTCTCTCACTAAGCTGAAGGACTGGACAGGTTAGGGTCTCCTGTGGATAATGACAGATGCCAGGTGAAAAATTCTGAACCCCCCTCCCATAGGTTTGTTAGAAGGGGAATTCCCACCGACCTGGTTTTTTACCACTGCATTATTATCCAAGCCAGAGAGACGAAAGTTAGCAGTGTCTACACATGGACAGGTGACACTGCTGAAGGAGAGTACATGTAGATATAACCTAGATCAGGCTGATCCACTTTACTTCGCGACGGGAGCATAGCGCAAGAGTCTCCAGCTTGGACTAGATATTACCATGACCACTCAAGAATATGAATACAAAATTATGACCCCCCCCCCCAATTATTTTTTAAAATGGCTGCGGCAGCCACTTTGTTTTTTAAGGATCGATCCCATAAGGTAATCACATCATCATAAATACCTAGAGAACCCACAAATATAAATCTTTTAATTCTATTGTAGATAAACATTTTTATAAACACATTGTATTTAAAACTACATATGATCATTCTTTCTAGAATAACATTTCACTTAACTACCTCTATTCAATGTACAACGTCATAAAAGTATTTTATTCCACTGTCTTTAACTCACCTTAAATCGGTAACCTAGCAACTATTGTGATGTCACAAACTATTTTTACATAGTAAGCTCAACAAAACCAAGTTGTTATGTGTGTCTCTGTCAATTACCCTGATGAAGCTCTACTGCGAAACATGTCAGAATAAACCTGAAAAGAAGAAGACAATGTGTTGTTCTTTCTTATAAAATATACCAAATTTGAATGCAATCCGACCAACGGTTTATAAGTTATTGTGCCCACAAGCTTTTTAGGCTGCCATATTGGAAAATGGCCGCTTATGGCTTGGTGCCCCCCAATCTCAGTCTGATAAAACATAGTTTGTAATTAGAGGTAGGCCTATTTTTTTCTGCTCTTTGTTATTGAAATTTCGACTTTGAATCTATAATTACTCCAATGTCTGTTTCAACACAGAACAAAGATTGAGGTTCTGTCACATGAATTGTTAGGAAGGTTATATTATGTTATGTAGTCAAGACCTGGTTCCAAAAATTCCTATATGATTTATTTGACAAAGAAAACAAGTCAACATTTTCATTTAAACCAGTTTAATACTGTATTATTATTCTGTTTCTTGTGAGCAATAGACACATTGCTTTATGTCTTCCCTCGACTCAAGCTGCACAGCAAAATAGCATTAAAAATAGCAAGCACACAACTGAACGCATGCAGTATCCACTATACAAAGATAAAGAAATTGAGGTATAAATGTCCCAGAAACTGTTAGCTTCAATTGCTATTGAATTATTACGATGACAAGAAAATTGACCAGATGGACACCTGGACGAACATCCCGAGAACATAATGCCAGCGATCGCTTCACAACAGAGGCTTTAAAAAAAGATATATCGTATTATTGTATTTACAATTAGTTTGAAGTTGGACAAAATTAAAAAAAATGCTCAATTATGGCTCAGTAAGTATCAGAATGATATAACATTTTTCTTACAATGAGACGATTTGTATACAAAAACAATAACATTGAAATGTCTTCAACTTACAACATATTTAAATGCCCAATATGTTTATCAAACATACACCGGTTTAACAACTTGTTCAACTATAATTTGACAACCTATCCGATTAAAACTGGATATCTTGCTTTAATTGAATTGAGATGACCCTGAATTTTCAGGAATTCATCACTTTGACATGATTCTGAATCAATTGTAAATTCCTGTCACATTTACTGACATAAATAAAATCACCATGATGAGATTTTATAGAGCAAAGTAACAAGATAAGTTCATTGACTCTACACTGGCAAATTGTGTACGGAGAGCTATTTGTTTACAATATTTCTAGATTGGAGAGATATTACAGTACTTTTTACAACAAAAATATTGATTCAAATTTGCACGTGCAGATTTGAAATAAATCACCACCGGCAACTGTAAATTTTTAAAGGATCTTGTTTGCATATCAAGTGGTATCTTGCAATGATATGGAGCTGACAATTGCATAGACAATACCAGCTTCATATAGATAAAACATGTACAAGAGCAAACCCTTAACCCTTTAAGCCCTCACGATGCATTAAAACATCATTTCAAATCCCTGTGAACAGATTTAATTTTCCCATAACTAAGGGTTTTAGAATGAAAATTTCCATGAAACTGGTTTACCAATACAAGGCAATTTTCTTAATTTTTTCACCCACTTGAAGTCATCTTCATTCACTACAAGTCGAGAATTGCGACAGCAATTCGCGGCTTGTAGTGAATGAAGATGACAATGGTAAACTCAGGCTTGAAAGGGTTAAGAGTTAAAAGCGAACACTAATATTAGATACATTGATATAATTGCATACTGAGAATACAATATGTACATTGAGCTCCCATATGTACACAAAGCATGATAGTTATTCACACAAATGACGCAGACTCGTATCACCACAAAAAAAACCAGTTGTATCACGACGCGCACAGCGATAAACATTATGGACAAAATGATATCTCAGTCAGCTCTGTAACAAAAGTTTCGCGATGCATAATAAATGAGTAACCGATATGGTGTGTATTCCTGCAATAATAGTCTCTGGCTGAGCATTGGCGTGTGAGGTGAGCACATCGGTAACAAAATAGATAGATCGCTCCCTAGAGATTAAAGGGATATATCTGACACTTTGCAGACACATCCATTTAATCTCCAGATCACTCAATATTGCGAAATTGTTCAGTTATAAGTAATACAATTACATTTTCTGCGCTCTATTCGTTATGTACAAACACTGAAGAGGCAAGCCTTATATGATCACTATAGGGCATTTAACCCTCGGCATACAAGAGGACTCACTAACACATGTAAATTTGAACACTTAATCCGTCAAACTCCACTTTTGTAAGTTGAATGACATAGCATTCAGATTACAAAATTGGTAAAAGGTTATTGGTATAAATTGAAACATTTACAACCTAGTCTATGTCAACCTTTCTGACTGCAATTTATATATATATATATAAGTAAAGGCACATCAGATTGTGAATTGCAGCAGCATTTGTCATGCAAAGAGCATACTATGATTACATGTGGTACAATGCTGGAATAGCGTAGCAAACATTTGCTCAACATGGAATAAATGTTACTCTATGGCAACATTTATTCCATGTATCATACTGCGCATGCCGGTATTCTCGAAGCCACTGCTGACCCAGATCTCAGGCTTGTGATTGGTCGAGATGGCCATCTCGACCAATCACAAGCCTGAGATCTGGGTTTGAGAATACTGGCCCAGTAACTCACAATTTGATGTGTATTATATTTAGGTAGTTGTCACTTGTAACCACACAGAAGGTTAGTTGAGGAAGCACTGAATGTCATCTCAGCAGACATGTTGACCCAATGCTGGGCAAACGTTAAGATGTCAGCCTGACATTGATCCAGACTTGGTTCGACATGATTGATCAGGTGGAATAACTACATATGATACAAAAACAACATTTATTATTTGATAATCAAAGCAATAATGGGCATTTTGATAAATGCTCGGTCATCACATTCACAAACAACATTATCTTATGATATTAAATCATAGTAAATATGGTCATGTGTTAAACCATAGAACGCTGATGTACATCAGAGAATTGTTGTCTTATGTGTTAATGGTGTTATCAAAAATATAATATGTGTCAAATCTCTGATAATGATGTACATTTACATTTATACTTAACAAATCCAGCTAATTTTTAGTCACTTGAAGTTGTGGATCGCGGTAGCAAGACACATTTCAAGTCAAACTGACATGACTGAAAATGTAAATTGATTAGCTCAAGAGTCCTCAGGGTTTATGCACAGAAAAACGTTAGCTTTTTAATACTCAGTACAGCTACAAAATATTTTTATGATACGTTGTCCACGACCAAGAGACGAAACTCAGGCAGGTTATTAGATAATCTGAAATTGACCAAAATGCGTATCTGTTAAGTCTTAGCATGTTTGATGACAAATACATTATGCACATAAAAAATATCAACTTACGAACCCTGGGTATTTTCCTGCTACATTGTTTGTTTATATTTTTCACTCATTTAAAACTGGAATTGCTAACCCAATTTCCAGCTTCAAATGACGAAAAATATTTCAATATATGTAAATAGACATAGTCGAATTATATGTTTAACTGAGCATTTACAACAAACTATTATTAATGTCAGTAGCATTCGATTTGGGACTTGTTGGAAACAGTAAAAATACTGTCCTAGCAGCACAAGAGTTTAAAAATATGGAAGTTACATGCAGCAGCGTAAATCAAGAATATAGGCTATCGAGTTCACAAGTTAAGCAACCATCTTAATTAAAAGAAAGGCATATCACGCTGTGACGGGATAGACAATATAGCCCTCATAGTCACTTTCCATTGTTATGTACTGCCACGTGGTAAAAACAAATGATATCGTGCAAATAATAAGCAATGACAAAGCCGCATGAATAGACCTTGACAAAAAGGTATCATAATAATTGTCACAGGGGCTTTTTTATAAAAAAAATATACTAGCCAGAGATTTTAAAATCACTGATACGTTGTCAAGGCAAAATACAATTTTAATCTAGATCTGCCTTAATTATTATAATTGCGTCATATCGGATAAACAATATTTTTTATGATCCGGGTTAAAATTAAAGACAAATGGAAGCACATGAACATCAGCTGCGTAACATACAGTATATGTATAGCCGCTTATAAAAGAGTTGACACGAGTCTCGGAATATGGACACTTCATCTCCTTGGTATCAAAGGGTCTCATGCGCCAAATACAACAATTTATTCGTTTGAATTACAAATGTAAACTTTTTAGACATAAATTTATCAGGAAACTGATTTACTAAAATTGAGGACTACAATCCCTGCATAAATGGTTATCTTAGTTGCAGGAGAACAGTGAATACTTGTATATTGTAAATAGTTGTATGAAAGAAATTTACTTGTCTTTGTTCATGTAGATCTCTTCCACTCTCCAGGTGTGGAATAGCACGAATAACGAGAAACTGTGCGGTGGCGCAATGCAAATTTTGATAAAAAAGGATTTCTCCGTAATTTATCGTGACTTTATAAGAGATGATAATCTAATGTTCGGCGGACCAGCACTAGATCTGCATCAACATCTCATGATTGCTGATATAATATAAGCAAAAGCCTACTAAATATTGGTGAAAACAAGTGTACCGCTGACTAGTTGAATAACTTGAAAAACGGGCGAAAATATGAGGAAGTAGGCTAGACGTTCGATTATTTCTCTGGTGGCGATTTCGGCCGCGAGATTGACTGGCAGGAAACGTACATATGTCGCACCTGTGGATAAATCGCCCAAGGCCAAAAAAAGAAAAAATGTCACGACTTATACCCAGCACAATACGGTATAGGATATGTAATGTAGGTGGAGTGATACATCTAATTTTCAATAGTCCATAAACTTATGTACAAAATAACTGATGCTATTAAACTGCTTCACCAATGATTACCCACAAAGCCTTAAAATATCTACAGCCTGAACCTTGGTCTTGCGTGGTAAGTTATTTAAAATAATCTTAACATGATGTCACTATTATTATATTTTATCAGCGTGTGAAGTTGTAATAGCAAACATGATAATAAAAACGCCGACATCGCGCTCTAACTTCTAGGTCTACCGTCATACTGCATTCGGTAATTTGCTGTAGGCAAAATAATTGTCATCCGATGTATGTTCAGTAGCTGTGAATAATTATTTACCAGCGAGCAATGTAATAAAAAAAGTTAGGTACCAGGTATTGATAACACAATGTATCGGATTGATCTTATAATTCAATCAAAATAAAATCACGTACTTGTATTATTCAGTATACAAAATATAAAATTGTAGCCTACATTTAAACTAAATTAGGTCAACATGGATGTTGAATGGCACAGAAATAGAAGAGAATACAGATTCAAATGAGCTCTTGTTCTGCCGTGTGCAGATCTTGTTCATCGAGTTTAATAGCTAATTTGAGTCCTTCAGCACCGAGTCTATCCAGAACTTGCTGTGTGACCAGGAGATTGCTTATATCAGCTAGCAGTTGTCCACTTTCACATTCGTTGGCTAATTGTCTGAGAGGCTGGAGCTGCATGGATATGGTGGTAATCTGCAGGTGACTGTCAGTGGGGGTGAATTCCAAAACCAGAGCACCCCGATCCTGCTCAAAATAGCGCACAAGCCCCAGACCCAAAGAGGTGGACGTGTCGCCAGCCATGGTATAAAACTGACGACATTTGTATCGGAGGGTATCGGCCGCGTTGTGCAGATTCTGTAGGCTTGTGTGCAGCTCTTCTTCACTAAGTCCTGCTCGAAAAGATTCAGACTTTCTCCAAGGATTCACCTCCACTCCGGGCATACTGCGAAAACTGCTTTGTCGGTCCACACTGCTGCGGCCCACCTCGTACTTCTTGCCATTGTTCAAGGCCTTTTTTTTCGCCTCTTTCTCAGATTTGTGCTTTGAGCCGAATATTTTTGAGATACATCCACAAAAACAGCTGGGTTTTGTTTTCTCTTCCTCCTCTACATTATCCAGCACCTCAAACTGTGTGACTTCTGGTGGCACTTCTGGTACCAATGTGGATTGCATGAGAGAATGAATCTGCAGGAGAATATCATCAAGGCTCACCCAGCCTCGAGCAGGCACTAAAGACGATGGAATAAGGGAGGACTCGGGACGGAGCCGCAGGGCCTGCACTTGTATTTGGAGACTTACTTGACCTGAACAAAAAGAGAATAATTATTACTGGTTACAGTCTCAGTGTTTGTGAATAGTAAGTGCGAGGAAATGTGAAATTATTTCATATAATTTTAGTGATGGTATACAGATACTGATTAAATGTACATAATATTTATATAAATTTCTATTACTGGTGACATTAATTTTTCCAAGTCACTGTTCAGCAAAGGGATTTATGTCATTTCAATTCAATTCACAAAAATGCTAAATGTATTCGAAAGCATTTGGAAAGTAATGTATTCAAACACATCGTCGCCTTGGAGCTAAAGGATCCTATCTGCCACTCTAACGAGTGTCAGATAGGATCCTTTAGCTCCGAGGCGACGACATTTTTAAAAGAGTCTTTGTAGAATATTCATATTCGTATTCATGATTTTACAATGTATTTGTATTTGATTACAATTGTAACAACATGTCTGGTGAAATGTAACAAGAAATAATATTATAGGGTTATGGATTAATTATAACAAGAGGCCAGCCGGCCACCAAAATCCCCCACCCTGCCCGCACGTTACCTTCTCCCCTTAACAGTAATGGTCTAGCTATTTAGCACAGTTTGTCATGTACATTACATATATATTAAAGTCAATGATGGCCACAAGTCAGCCATTTTGAATTTGTGTTTGAATTTTCCAGGTTGCATTATTCAATAAATTCACACATTTTGTTCTATAGTAAGGCCACTATGTTTTTTCTCTCTGTTTTAGATGAGCACGCATATTGGATTTAGGCTGCGCATTACAAAAAAAACGTGTTTTTTTCCTGCCGAGCGCGCACATTAGATTATTGCAGATTTCTGAAAAAAAAACAGTCAATTTCGGGAGATGAAAAAAAAAATTCTGAAAAAAATCAGGTTCATTTCGAGAGATGAAAAATATTTTTCCAACAATGTTTTTTTGGCTTGTTTTTTTTCGTCGCCCTCAATAACTTTTTTTTAAATAGGTAAAAAGTTTTTTTTATTTTGTCGCCCTCATTAACTTTTCCAGAAATTTGTCCAATGTTTTTTTATTCGGTTGCCTTCAATAACTTTTCCTAAAATAGGTTCAATGTGGTTTTTTTCTTAACTGTTTTTCCACACTCCCTCATTAGATTTTGGATTTTTACTGATCTATTGGGGAAATTAAACATAGTAGCCTAATGGTAGGCATATAGCTATATGATATTGCAGATATTCAGTTTAATAGAGTTGACATTTTTCAGGGTGCATCCGTCCATACAGTCTGCTATTTTGCAGTATGGCCATCTCGGATATACAAATAAGCGGATTCTAGAACTTAACTAGGGAAATCCGTAAGTGATCAGAAAAAAAATTGTGAAGATTTGATGAATATTTTCGAATGGAGAGAGTTTACGTCGATTGATTTGTAAGGAAGAGACAGGAGGCAAATTAGCTGATTTTCGAACTCAATCAGGGTAATCCATAAGAGGATGTTCAGAAAAAATTGTGAAGATCGGATGAGTATTGGCGAGTTGAAAGCGTTTACGTCATCATCATGGGTGGGTGGAGACTCAATAAACAAAGCTATTTCGGCGGACAGACGGATAGATGACCAGATATCCAAGCAACGCCATAACCCACACCCCTAACGTTGGTCGGGGGATAAAAACTGATTTTTTAGGAGACTGTCAAAACATGGTAAAGCTGCATAACTGTTTTGTTTATTACGAAAAAAATAGCCTAAAAAGTACAAAACAATCATTAATATTGTCTCAAAGGCCTCATAAATACACCTAAACTGGGTAAATGTAGCGGAATTAGTTCACCGTGCGATACACCATCAAGTATTATGAAGTAGTGAATCGGTTTGTGTACAATATGTATGTAATAGTGGTAAGGTTATGGGTCAATATAATGGTACATTGGACAACACCAAGCTGCCTTAATAGCTAACACTAGACGATGAACTGAATCAGCATAATTTTGGGCCAGTACCGCAGACAATAGGCCAACATTAGTCTGATATTGAATCAATGCCTCGTGTTAGCTGAGATACAAAGCCCACATAACCAGCCGTAGACGTCCCGAGACTAGGTGAAAAAAACTGTTGGAAATCGGTTACAGTAAAGTCTCATGTTTTAAACATTATTTTATTTTACCGTATAGCGCGATTTATATCACTGTATGTGATGATTTACGATGAAATCAAATAAATTCTGATGTTGTCTAGTAACATTTTGACTATATTTTGAAATGCCCATGAGATACCGAATAAACAAGACTACATAAGTCCAGGAGCTCCCGCGACGAATTAGAATTTGATTTAAGCAATTTTGTGTAGGGTTTTTAATGTAGTCCTAGGCTAGGTCAACAAGACGCAAGACAACTAGGTCTAAGAAGCCCAGTCTAAGAGTGGGATAAGAACTAGACAGTCTGTCAGAGATTGCAAACCTCCATTGAAATTAATGATCCTAATCAGTATCCCAGTAATGGTCTACCTATCTGGCACGGTTTACCCTATCAGGCCAATCGAGGTAACTAATAGCTGATTTACGGTCATTTTGAATTCGATATAAATTAGTCAAAAACTTAGGGTGCATCCTCCCCCGAAACCTCAAATTTTGTTTTATAGTAATGGACTAACATCCAACACAGTTTGCAAAATATTGGGCATGTGAAAGTAAATAATGGCCGATAGGGGGCCATTTTGAATTTGAACGAGTCAGAATTTTTCAAGATGCATCCTCAGCTGAAATCTCACATTTCATTCTATAGTAATCGTCTAGCTATCTAGCACGGTTTACCAAATATCGGCCATGTGAAAGTGAATAATGGCCTAAAGGCGGCCATTTTGAATTTGATCAAGTCAAAATTTTCCAAGATGCATCCTCAGCTGAAATCTCACATTTCATTCTATAGTAATGGTCTAGCCATCTAGCACGGTTTACCAAATATCGCCCATGTGAAAGTGAATAATGGCCAATAGGAGGCCATTTTGAATTTGATCAAGTCAAAATTTTTCAAGATGCATCCTCTCCTGAAATCTCACATTTTGTTTTATAGTAATGGTCTAGCCATCTGGTACGGTTACTAAAAACCGGCTATGTGAAAGTGAATAATGGCCGATAGGCGGCCATTTTGAATTTGATCAAGTCAATTTTTTTCAAGATGCATCCTCTCTTGTAATCTCACATTTTGTTTTATAGTAATGGTCCAGCTATCTAACACGGTTTACCAAATATCAGCAATGTGCAAGTAAATAGTGGCCGATAGGCGGCCATTTTGAATTCGATTGAGTCGAAAGTTTTTAAAAGGCATCCTCTCTCGAAACGTCACATTTTGTTTTATAGTAATGGTCTAGCTATCTAGCACGGTTTACCTGATATCAGGCCTATCGAGGTAAATAATGCTGATTGTCGGCCATTTTGAATTCGTAAGTTTAAAATTTTCAGGGTGCATCCTCCTCCGAAAACTCACACTTTGTTTTATAGTAATCAGGTAAAGGTCTAGCCATCTAGCACGGTTTACCAAATATCAGCCATGTGAAAATGAATAATGGCCGAAAAGGCGGCCATTTTAAATTTGATCAAGTCAATTTTTTTCAAGATGCATCCTCATCTGAAATCTCACATTTCGTTTTACAGTAATGGTCTAGCCATCTAGCACGGTTGACCAAATAACGGCCATGTAAAAGTGAATAATGGCCGATAAGCGGCCATTTTGAATTTTATCGAGTCAAATTTTTCCAAGATGCATCCTCTCCTGAAATCACACATTTTGTTTTATAGTAATGGTCTAGCCATCTAGCACGGTTTACCAAATAACGGCCATGTGAAAGTGAATAATGGCTGATTGGCGGCCATTTTGAACTTTGACAAAATGATTTTTTTCAAAATACATCCTCTCCTGAAGCCTTACAATTTGTTTCATAGTAATGGTGTAGATATCTTGAGCGGTTTTCATGATATTCCACAATATCAGGCCTGTCGAGGTGAATAATGGCTGATAGGCGGCCATTTTGAATTTTCTCAACTTCAATTTTTTCAGGATGCATCCTCTCCTGAAACCTTACAATTTATTTGATAATAATGGTGTAGCTATCTTGAGCGGTTTTCATGATATTCCGCAAAATCTTTCAGTCGGATTTACCGATGTTATAAATTAGGTCAAAGTGCTGGGTCAACTTCAAGGTCAAGGTCCAAAAACCTGAAAAGGCACAACTAGGGACCTTAGAGAACATGTATGTGCAATATGACTGTCATCGGCCCAGTACTTTTCGAGATCTGCTCCGGAAACGAAGTGCGCGTCAAAACGTCTAAATAGGTCATAGTTCTGAACCAGAAGTAGGTCAAAGTTCAAATACCCCAAAAGGCACAACTAGACCCCCCAGGGGTGTTGTGTGTAAAATTTGAAGACAATCGGACAAGTACTTTCAGAGATATGCTCCGGAAACGAATTGTTTACGGACGGCCCAACGGCCCAACGGCCCAACGGCCCAACGGCCCAACGGCCCAACGGCCCAACGCCGTCACATCATCATTTTCTCCTCTGCAACCTTGCGTATTGAGTTCAGATTAAAAATATTTTAACCCGTCCATTAGCCACCTGGAAGTAACCCACATACCAAAAATTGTTATCCTAGCTTATTTTCTCACAAAGTTATAGGCAAAAGAAGAGGCCAAAAAAAAACGGAGGTAGAATCCATAGCTCCCTTCGCTCACCTACGGTGACGGCGGGAGCTAAAAAGGCAAATGTTTTTCACACTTAAACATTATATTATCTGCATATATCACCTATATCACACAAAGTAATAGCTCCCAGATATGTCTAAATGACATGAGATAATACACTTTTTACTGTGAATTGTATCTATGATCACTTAAGAAATAAGAATAATATTAAAAGTCCTCCACTCTTTTTTCAATGATGATCATTATCTGCCACTTGGTACTTTTAATGTCCTGATTATACAGACCTCCGATGTGATCAGGTTTGTTTTGGTGGGGCAGCAATATTAAAAAACAACAAACTTAAATCCTTAATAACTCAGTAGCCGGGGGAGTAAAATAAATAAATAAAACACCATTCTCCATGGATTATTCTTTGTAATAAAATAAAACAAGACTACATAAGTCCAGGAGCTCCCGCGACGAATTAGAATTTGATTTAAGCAATTTTGTGTAGGGTTTTTAATGTAGTCCTAGGCTAGGTCAACAAGACGCAAGACAACTAGGTCTAAGAAGCCCAGTCTAAGAGTGGGATAAGAACTAGACAGTCTGTCAGAGATTGCAAACCTCCATTGAAATTAATGATCCTAATCAGTATCCCAGTAATGGTCTACCTATCTGGCACGGTCTACCCTATATCAGGCCAATCGAGGTAACTAATAGCTGATTTACGGTCATTTTGAATTCGATATAAATTAGTCAAAAACTTAGGGTGCATCCTCCCCCGAAACCTCAAATTTTGTTTTATAGTAATGGACTAACATCTAACACAGTTTGCAAAATATTGGGCATGTGAAAGTAAATAATGGCCAATAGGGGGCCATTTTGAATTTGAACGAGTCAGAATTTTTCAAGATGCATCCTCAGCTGAAATCTCACATTTCATTCTATAGTAATCGTCTAGCTATCTAGCACGGTTTACCAAATATCGGCCATGTGAAAGTGAATAATGGCCTAAAGGCGGCCATTTTGAATTTGATCAAGTCAAAATTTTCCAAGATGCATCCTCAGCTGAAATCTCACATTTCATTCTATAGTAATGGTCTAGCCATCTAGCACGGTTTACCAAATATCGCCCATGTGAAAGTGAATAATGGCCGATAGGAGGCCATTTTGAATTTGATCAAGTCAAAATTTTTCAAGATGCATCCTCTCCTGAAATCTCACATTTTGTTTTATAGTAATGGTCTAGCCATCTAGTACGGTTACTAAAAACCGGTTATGTGAAAGTGAATAATGGCCGATAGGCGGCCATTTTGAATTTGATCGAGTCAATTTTTTTCAAGATGCATCCTCTCTTGTAATCTCACATTTTGTTATATAGTAATGGTCCAGCTATCTAACACGGTTTACCAAATATCAGCAATGTGCAAGTAAATAGTGGCCGATAGGCGGCCATTTTGAATTCGATTGAGTCGAAAGTTTTTAAAAGGCATCCTCTCTCGAAACGTCACATTTTGTTTTATAGTAATGGTCTAGCTATCTAGCACGGTTTACCTGATATCAGGCCTATCGAGGTAAATAATGCTGATTGTCGGCCATTTTGAATTCGTAAGTTTAAAATTTTCAGGGTGCATCCTCCCCCAAAAACTCACACTTTGTTTTATAGTAATCAGGTAATGGTCTAGCCATCTAGCACGGTTTACCAAATATCAGCCATGTGAAAATGAATAATGGCCGAAAAGGCGGCCATTTTAAATTTGATCAAGTCAATTTTTTTCAAGATGCATCCTCATCTGAAATCTCTCATTTCGTTTTACAGTAATGGTCTAGCCATCTAGCACGGTTGACCAAATAACAGCCATGTGAAAGTGAATAATGGCCGATAAGCGGCCATTTTGAATTTTATCGAGTCAAATTTTTCCAAGATGCATCCTCTCCTAAAATCACACATTTTGTTTTATAGTAATGGTCTAGCCATCTAGCACGGTTTACCAGATAACGGCCATGTGAAAGTGAATAATGGCTGATTGGCGGCCATTTTGAACTTTGACAAAATGATTTTTTTCAAAATACATCCTCTCCTGAAGCCTTACAATTTGTTTTATAGTAATGGTGTAGATATCTTGAGCGGTTTTCATGATATTCCACAATATCAGGCCTGTCGAGGTGAATAATGGCTGATAGGCGGCCATTTTGAATTTTCTCAACTTCAATTTTTTCAGGATGCATCCTCTCCTGAAACCTTACAATTTATTTGATATTAATGGTGTAGCTATCTTGAGCGGTTTTCATGATATTCCGCAATATCAGGCCTGTCGAGGTGAATAATGGCCGATAGGCGGCCATTTTTAATTTTATCGACTTGAAATTTTTCAAGATGCATCCTCTCCTGAAACCTCACAATTTGTTTTATAGTAATGGTGTAGCTATCTTGAGCGGTTTTCATGATATTCCGCAAAATCTTTCAGTCGGATTTACCGATGTTATAAATTAGGTCAAAGTGCTGGGTCAACTTC
Organism: Flabesymbios commensalis; assembly: GCA_964017125.1. Classification (NCBI taxonomy): domain Eukaryota; kingdom Metazoa; phylum Annelida; class Polychaeta; order Terebellida; family Flabelligeridae; genus Flabesymbios; species Flabesymbios commensalis. The sequence continues at coordinate 50,446,847 of OZ024917.1, forward strand.
AAGGTCAAGGTCCAAAAACCTGAAAAGGCACAACTAGGGACCTTAGAGAACATGTATGTGCAATATGACTGTCATCGGCCCAGTACTTTTCGAGATCTGCTCCGGAAACGAAGTGCGCGTCAAAACGTCTAAATAGGTCATAGTTCTGAACCAGAAGTAGGTCAAAGTTCAAATACCCCAAAAGGCACAACTAGACCCCCTAGGGGTGTTGTGTGTAAAATTTGAAGACAATCGGACAAGTACTTTCAGAGATATGCTCCGGAAACGAATTGTTTACGGACGGCCCAACGGCCCAACGGCCCAACGGCCCAACGGCCCAACGCCGTCACATCATCATTTTCCCCTCTGCAACCTTGCGTATTGAATTCAGATTAAAAATATTTTAACCCGTCCATTAGCCACCTGGAAGTAACCCACATACCAAAAATTGTTATCCTAGCTTATTTTCTCACAAAGTTATAGGCAAAAGAAGAGGCCAAAAAAAAACGGAGGTAGAATCCATAGCTCCCTTCGCTCACCTACGGTGACGGCGGGAGCTAAAAACAGTTATGCAGCTTTAAATATTCCAGTCATAGAGACTTGGTTATTACATACATACATGTACAAGTAGCAATGACCTGAAGAATATAATGTAGTTTAGTTTTTAAGTAACTTTGCCCCAGTTTTAATCTGAGCGGATGCTTACCTTTATGTCTGGATTTACTGAGGTAACCTGCAAAATAAAATGGTTATTGGTCATTTTTGATATTGCAAGATTTTGTATAACAATTCACATCCATTCACGAGTAAAAATATTTTCATCCATAAAAAGAAAAAGTGATTATTTATTTAAACTTGTTTAAATAATTATCCCCCACAATTCAAGTTACATGTATATTTCTGTAGGTTGAAACAGTTGTTCAGATATACTAATGGTGCAATATATTTCATTAAGAGGGGAGTGTACCAAGCATTGAAGAGTCCACAAAGCCATTTAAGTTAAAAGTTGACAGAGCCTCTGTAATAAAACCGTGCTCAGCTAATGAGCGAAATGTGGTGACCACATCAGAAAAAAGTCTTCACATTACTGTAATACTATCAAATCTCATTTGTCACGTTAACGCTCAGTTGTAAACCAACCTGATCCACTTAGAGCCTTTATTCTGTCAGAGTCGTCCAGTAAGCTGGCCAGATAAAGCTGCCCTGTCTGTCTAAGGCCACTGACCAGGAGGCGCACCGAGCTCTCTCCACCTTCCTCCAGGTGGCTCAACAGTTCCACATTAGTCTCTGTACCGGACTCCGCCTCCCGTATACTGTTAACCGCTGAAGCCTACAGCCAGAACATACAGAGAATGAACATTAGTGTACTGCGTAGATGACTATACATTCTACCTATCAGAAAACGTCCATATTTTGATGTATTACGCTATTTTATATTAAATTAATGCCAATGTCAATTAGAGCTCCAAGCCATCAATGTGACAAGGGTACTCAAGCCTTAGAGCTCCAAGCCATCAATGTGACAGGGGTGCTCAAACCTTGGAGCTCCAAGCCATCAATGTGACAAGGGTACTCAAGCCTTAGAGCTCCAAGCCATCAATGTGACAAGGGTACTCAACTCTTAGAGCTCCAAGCCATCAATGTGACAAGGGTATTCAAACCTTAGAGCTCTAAGCCATCAATGTGACAAGGGTACTCAACTCTTAGAGCTCCAAGCCATCAATGTGACAAGAGTACTCAAGCCTTAGAGCTCCAAGCCATCAATGTGACAAGGGGGCTCAAACCTTAGATCTCCAAGCCATCAAATTGTAATTTTCACTCAATTTATGTTGTGTCAAATGAAAATCACTTGCTTTTGTTAAACGTGAGTCACAACATGTATTAGTGGCATATTAGTTGGGGGCAAAAAGTACTACTACTCGCAATCATCCCAGTACCCCGCCTGTTATTTGATAGGCTAACGAAACAAGAGTGCACTTAAGAAGGATAAATGAAAAAAATTCAATTTTATCGTGCCCACAAGTAAATGTTAACGCCGACGCCGATCTTCAATTGCAATAGCCCTTCCTTTTTTAATTAAAAATAAAAATGCATTGTTAAATTTTTTTAAAAAACATTTTAAAGGTTTGAAATGATTTTCCTAGTAATTGCAGCACATACGGTGAGAGCTCCATTCTGCACGAGGTAGTCTAGGAGCTGATCAGTGGTTTCCAGTTCCTCCACCACGTTCTGTTTAGTGCTGAGCTGTCTTGACATTCTCTTGGTGTTTGGTGGTGTTGCTGCTGGCCCGTCACCTTCTCCACAGTGTGGTGGCTGTACATCATGCCCTGATTAACACACACAACAAGCACATTGGTGACAGACTCCCGCTATAGAATAAATGATATACAAAGATACAGCTTTTCAAGCAAGTTTTCAACTAAATAAAATCCCAATAAAAATATTGTCTGACATAGATGCTGAAAAATAAGCACTGGAAATTGTGGTTGACAATTTCAACGCTAATCAAGTCACAGTTCTTGGGAATGAAATGTGTGCTTAACCCTTTCACCACTGAAGCCCGTTTTTATGTGCTGAATGCATTTGTGAATGTTTGGTATGAACTTAAACAAGTACAACAGGGTTCCCACGGAGATCAGGAAATGAAATTTCTTGACTTTTTCATGACTCTCCATGACAATTTCTTAAGAATTCCACGACTTTGTAAATTGATATAAAAATATGTACAGCCCCCCCCCCCCCCCCACCACCGAAAGCAGAACCGGGTGTCACATGTCTCGTACTTAACCCCTTTTTGCATGTAAAATATTTTACAGCTATAGGTGGTATGCCAGTTTTATTGTGTCTTAAAAGTGTAGGTAATCAACACATTTTTCTCAAAAGAAATGTGATAGACATTTATAAAAATTCAAAATTCCATGACTTTTCAATTACTTTTCTTTCTTTTTTCATTGTCCATGACCTTTCCAGGCGTTTAGATTTTATTTTTTCATTTCCCATGACCGTGGGAACCCTGTACAAGTGATTTTCACCCACTTGAATTTGTGTTGCGGTAGCGAGACAAAAATTCAAGCAAACTAAAATAAGATAATATAGCGGGAAAAGGGTTAAATGCATGAAAAATCAGCAGGACAATAATATAAAAGCCAGACAATATTCACCAGGACAAAATTCAACCGGACAGTTTAGCAAGACAATTTAACAGGACAAATAAGCAGGATAATATTCAGCATGACAATATTTAACAGGACAATTCAGCAGGACAACTTAGCAGGACAATATTGATTATTCAGCATGTCAATATTCAACATGGCAATATTCAGTAGGGCAATTTAGCAGAACAATATTCAGCAGGACAATATTCAGCAGGACAATATTCAGCAGGACAAATCAGCAGGATAATATTCAGCAGGACAATTCAGCAGGACAATATTCAGCAGGACAATATTCAGCAGGACAATATTCAGCAGGACAATATTCAGCAGGACAAATCAGCAGGATAATATTCAGCAGGACAATATTCAGCAGGACAATATTCAGCAGGACAATATTCAGCAGGACAAATCAGCAGGATAATATTCAGCAGGACAATTCAGCAGGACAATTCAGCAGGACAAATTAGCAGGATAATATTCAGCAGGAAAATATTCAGGACAATTCAGTAGGACGATATTCAGCAGGACAATTTAGCAGGACAATATTCAGCAGCACAATATTCAGCAGAACAATATTCAGCAGGACAATTTAGCAGGACAATATTCAGCAGCACAATATTCAGCAGAACAATATTCAGCAGGACAATTCAGCAGGACAAAGTCTGTTAATTTCATTTGATAAATATCAATGCCCTGCTTTCTATTATTGAGTGTAATATTATTATTACACTCCGATGACATCACAAATCATATTATTGAGGTGGGAATTTCTCTAAATAACCACTCACAACTGGCAGTCAAAACAAAAATGCGGGGAGTCTACTGATGACGTACAACAGTACGCGTGAATCTCTTTATGTCAAGTATGTGCGAGGAGGTACGTATAAAAAGACTGGATGGTTGAGGAAAAAACGTTGAATTGAATGTTGAGTTAAATAAATGTTGAGTTAAATAGCTGTACTGTGTATAGGGCATACATGCATGTACGTCGTCACCAAGCTCAAATTATTGAATAAGATGACCAACACATGGTGAATTATACAGTGAATCTATGACACTCACAGTGTAATGAGTTTTATGGGTGAATGAAATGTCTTTTGTCTTTGCGACGCCGGCCTATCATGATACACTGCCATATATTAACCCTTGTCCTGCTATGCCCGGATATATACGGGGTTAAGGATGTTTTAGATCAATAAAAATATCACTTAATTTTGATAACATAGTTTTTAGTAGATGCTTAGTTGATCCAATAATTTAATGTTAGACATGTCTGTTTTTCATAAATAGTAATATTTTTCGTCATTTGAAGCTGGAAATTGCGCTAGCAATTCCAGCTTCAAATGACGAAAAATACAATTGAAGCAATTCAGCAGGACAAGGGTTAAGCAATGTGACAATAAGACTGGAAACAAATAAACACATGTTTTGCTCAAACATTAACTACAAAATAGATAAAGTTTATAATGCTATGATACATATCAATGATGTAAGTGTAAACCTCAATCGTAGGTGATTAGGAGCCATATCAGGTATAGCGTAAAAGACCATATATCGACGTATTTATGGAGCACGTAACATCAGTACTCGAAGTCCATAAGTGATGCAAAACAGAGTGTAACAGACTTAAATGATACAGACTGGACATGAAAAGGCATTCCACTCCTGTGGCGCCTTTCCTTTTGGCCCGGCATCATGCCTAGTGGCGCCACAATCTACATCTTCACACATAACGTATCCATATCGCAGCCATGAATCATAAAACTACAGATAACTGCTATAAATCCTCCACACAGATTTGTGCTTAAACACCCTGACACAGCGAGTCGTGGGTACAACGTGAAGCGACACGATACCCAATGCTACGGCATTTAGCGCTTGTAAACAGCACTGAGCTATTCCATTTAAATCATCATTCGCTTCAAATTGTGTTTTCGCAAAAATGTTACTGGTAATAAAAACAGAAATATCACCATAATCGCCATTAGTGCTCTAGGGATTATTATTTTTTTTTTTCTACCATACGACCTAGTATGCATATTTAAACTCGCAGTCAGAGGTATCAAGGGGAATTGGTATGGATACTGTCATCAAGCCATACCAGTAACATTATAAATATACGTGAACATGCTTCTTGTTTCTGTGCTCGCTCGTTCACAGCCAGAGAAGCAAGGATCGCTCTGAAAAGGAAATTATTATTAAACATTTGTTGAAATAAAAACTTCCAGTTGCTCATTTTTGTGCCTTTAATTGTCCGTTAATGCACAGTTTACTAATTTTCTAAGGATTTTAAGATAAATAGTTCAAATACCTCACTTCAGCAAAGCACATCAGAAAAAGTGAAATCGCGCATTATTTCCGAATACATTAAATCGCCTACAATCCCCTACACTTTGATCATTTCCCAGCAAACACGGGACATTGGCCATGTGTTGGTTCAATGTTGGGCCATCGTCTGCGACGCTGGCCCAACATTGAACCAACACATGGCCAATGTCCCGTGTTTGCGTCGATAACTGGCATACCAGTGCATCTTGATAATATAAAATACAACATTTTATCCGAGAATTAATCTGTTATCTCACATTATTAAGAATGTGGTATCTCAGTTATCATCGCCATCGATTGTGAGATCTTTATTCTGACGTTGTGTTATCGGCTCAATCTTGTACCATGGATAAAAGGTAAAGGTGCAGGTATATAGTCTGATATCAAGTCTGAAGACATATCATCCGACTTTACATTCCCGTAGCTCTGTAATTGATTCTATGTAGTGGACAGCAGTGGCGTAGTCAAAAATGAAGTGAGGGGGGGGGGGGGGCTATGTACGCTACTGAATCAGCCATGGGATATCCTGGCGTTTCCTCTCACATAGCCCAACTCTACATAGACACATAATGCTTCTGAACAGGAAAACCACACCTTTATAAATGTAATGGTGATAATTGAATGATAATGGCCACCACAAACACCACCGATGGCGCCATGTCAAGATGATCGGTAAACAACGCATTCAAATGACATAAAATACAACTCTAAAACGATACCTTAGAAAACGAACCGCTGGCGCGACAAGGGTGTCGCTGTGGGAAATGCCGCATGCATATTACAGAGCCGATCCATTGTAGCGTGCATCACGCTCCAAGTGAGCATCCCACGCTGTGTCAATGCCGGGCCAGCATCGACGTCCCTGGCCCAGCATTGAAACAACTTTGTGCCACATCTCGCATCAGGAGGGCCAAAAATAGCTACAGACGCATCTCTACCTCAGCCTACATCCCAATGAATAATACAGACACAGTCCTGTACTGCAACAGATGCTTAAACGCCGGGCTAAGTGCTAACTATCTCAAATGATGCAATACCACATTTTCACTCAGACATGATCGACGAATGGCACACATTTAAGTTAGGTATTGCGGAATCAGAAACTAATTTCATGGTTTCAGATGCTACATAATTGGTGGCAAATATCACACACCAATATGTTGGTGTACAGTTTTTGGCCTGGAAAATAGTATCTCCGCACATGCAACACATTTTTTCCGTGGAAATTATTCCCTAAAAATAGCGTTATATAAACGCCCCTATTGAATATAAAATCGAAAACGTACATGTAAAATATACGTGTATATCTAAGCTATATAATATGCACTGCCTCATTTGAAAAGATTAAAGAGAAACATATATGTAAATAAATCATTAGTTTATCAGTATCATTGTAATAAATAACAAAACTACTAAAAATGAGGTGGGATATCCCAGCTGTACATTACTGAATATTGGTAAATGTAAAATAATTATGTCTAACATTGGTTGCAAAGATAACTCTATTCATGCTATGATAAATCTGTAAGCAGGTAAGTCGTTATGTGGGTTATATTTACGTGTACATTGAAACTCCCCAGTAGGCCTACTTAGATTATCGTACATCTGCCGGGAGATCTCTCATGTCAGTATGTCAGTATTATGACAGCTGTCAGAACTCTCCTGACATAGCAGCTGAGAGACCGAGAGGGGGCTTGCCTTTTTTACATCTCCCGCGTTGTTTAGGTACTGATCAACATCTGTCTACGATTTATAAACAGAAAGAACAAAACCTAACCCTTTAACCGCCGGTGCCGCATATCTTCGGGTTTTCGTTTTGTATTAGCACTTTAAGTACAACCTTTTAAAGATAAAATGTGACATCAATCAGCAAGGTTTGAAAACAGTTGACCTCCATTTGGTCAAATCTGAATAATTTTCACTCACTTGAAGTTGTGGATCGCGTCAGCGAGACACAACTTCAAGTGGGTGAAAATTCAGATTGATTAATTTGGCAGTTAAAGGGTTAACGTAGACAATGTACACGTGGTTGTATATAAATCAACGTAACAAAACTCAACATTATTTTTGCTACGATAACCTTTTGCAAGAGGCCTTGATGATGAGTGAAAACAGGAAATATTCAATTACAATTTTTACACCAAATCTATTTCAAGCACAGCCAATTCCAAGATCTTACGAAGAGTAACTTCTGTCTTGTCGACCTGATAGAACACACCACACGAAACAAAAAGGTCTGCTTATTTTCATATAGTCCAATATTATAGTAACCACCTAAATACTCGCACTCCGACACAGATAATAAATAATAATAAGAGGAACAGGAGATGCATTGGGCCAATTTGGTATAACGTTGAAGCAATATATTGTATTTTTAGTTAGGGAAAAGTGATACATGAAGTTGACGGATAGGCTCTAAAAGTTGGTTCAACCTTATTTTGACGTAGTCTAGCATTGAATAACGTACTGCTGACGTGCCGAGACTCCATGCCAACAGTTAGGCCTACACCATTTCCTGGCGGTTATCGGCAGGTCACTGGTCAGAAATAAAGTCATCAATTCCCGGATTCCCCTGTCTCCACTTTTTGCCCTGGGATCTGGATCTTCCCAGCAAACATAAGATATTGAAACAGTGTTGGTTTAATGCTGACCCATCGTCTGCGACGCTGGCCCACCATTTGTTTAAAGTGTGTTGTTTGCTGGCCTCCCTGCTTGGCGGGGAGCTGTCTTTCATGCCGCTTAAAAAATGACGAGGTTTGCGGCTCTGTGGGAGTGAAAACACGGAAATGTCATTAACCCGTTGAGCGCTAAGCATCACTCGTTTTCAATGTTTTTTTTATCATATCAAATACCAGTTTTTTTTAGATAAATTGATGTTCAATCGGTAGAAATTGAAAATGTTTGGTAAAAAAGCAGGTATCGAGACACAACTTGAAGATGGTGAAAAATTAAATTGAATAATTTAGTCGGTAAAGGGTTAAAACTCAGAGCGCTGCAGATAGCAATAAGAAATAGTATACTGTGCTTAATACTGTCTGATACAGATATATGAGGATAAACAATTGTTTACCATCATATGTACCTGTTTAAAACAACAACATAAGACTATATTTGCAAAATTAGACAGCAGTAACACTAACTGCTTACTTGAAAAGTAAGCAGTTACTGCTGTTTGCCATTGCAAGACAGAACGATGTCACTAATAGAGATGTTACTGTGGTTTAAAAGTTCATGATCACTGAAAATACATGAAGTAAGTTTTTCGATAGTACAGTACTAGACATTTAACCGCAATTTTGTCAGTAAGAATGAAATAGTGATAATTATATGTAAGCTTAGACACTTTCACTCAAAGATAATAGCGATCTAGAGGCCTAATATGTCTTTCGTATAAGTGTTGATCGCGTGACCACTGGATTCTGATTAAATTGGTCTCTGACCTGCAGTGCAATGATTTTATTTAATTTACATTCTGGAATACAATTAATCAGCAAGCAAAGGGATTTAAATGGATCAGCTATAATATGATATAATAGTCCATTGAATCGATTTGTCGTCATATTTGTATTAAAAGATCAATCAATCAATCAATCAATCAATCAATCAATCAATCAATCAATCAATCAATCAATCAATCAATCAATCAATCAATCAATCAATCAAATAATCGATCAATCAATCGATCAATCAATCAATCAATCAATAAACTTCTCTAGCGCGCCTACATCCACAGCGGACCGAGCTCAGAGGCGCAATGATCGTATCTGCTACTTTATAAAGTGGAAGGTACGTCCCTTTAATACTAAGAGGCGTTTAGTAAATAGATATCGTAAAACCCACAGGTCTAAGAGTAAGAACAGAGCTTTCCTTTCCGATCAGTACCTATCAGTTCAACGATGGCCTGAGAAGATCTATGTAGCTGGAAGTAGTTCATCTGATGGAAGTGATCCGCACTCGTCTGAAACGATCCAGACGCGGAAGCAGACTGGACACGTTCCGCGTCCCGGGGAGGGGGACGTCACAAAGCTGATCCCGTCTATTTGGTAAATGTCAAGGATTGGGGTCCAAGGACAGCACCCAGACTATGCCCAAAAACCCGACACGCCAGCCACATGATCAACAAACATATTTAGAATTGCTGTATTAATGGAAGAGCTGAATTGTAGTTTCTGACACGCCCTTGGGACAGAAAGGGTAGCGTGAGGATAGATTTGATAGGAGGTCTAAACCTGGAGCGCTGAAACTGAGTAACCACAGATCAGTGCCAGACGCTCTATTACCCCGTTACAAAAAAACATGACACAACACAGTTGTCGAGGAAAAAAAGTTAGAAATTGTATAAATTTTGTTAATTGCATGAACAAAACAAGCAGAAAACGTTCAAAAGTTTAAGTTTTGCCAAGCCTACACACAATATTATAACAAGCATTCTTTCTTATGCCCAGGCTTTGCCAAGAGTTGTAAAGTAACATGGTGCTTACAAAAGTACCGAAAACTTGATGATAAACTACGATAAACTCCCCAGGGGAGATTCGGAACGTGGGCGATTATTATAACAAAGCCTGCATTTAAGTCCTTTTTTCTTTCTCACTGGTAACATCGTCACAAGAAGAAATGCACACGAAACAGTCAATACCGTATTACCATGGTAACTCAAATACAGAAATTATAGGGTGTGGTTCCTAAGTATGACTCATGATAGTCCTACACAACCAAAAAGACTGGAGATTATCTGTCATTTCAATAATCCGATACGACGGTTTGTCAGCGAGTTATGTTGCTGCATAATGGGAACCCCATTGAACCGGAAAGCGATTTTTTTCGAGATTTCAATGTCGTCCAGTCGCGTGCCCGAAATGTAGGTGAGCGGTGTGCAGACGTCCATGAGATTGAGAGAGCAGAGACTGTATTCCCTGCGTGTACAGCTGTCATGCGGTCAGCGGGATCACAACACAACGGGATCTCACACATCTTACACCTGCTGGAAGTCAATTTTAGAGCCTCGTTCCGCTTCCTTGAAAACCAGGTATAGGCCTACATCCCAAACGTTGGATCAATGATGCGCCAGCGGCCATAGTCGTATATGTTGGCCAAGCTTTGTGCCATTATTCAACTGGCAGTGTATCCTGGTGAGCGACTCAGCACGCAGGGATCCATACAGTCACTCCCCGAATCCGTCCAGTCACTCCTCAAATTCGTCCAGTCAATCCCCGGATCCATCGAGTCACTCCCCGGATCCGTCCAGTCACTCCCCGGATCCGTCAAATCACTCCCCGGATCCGTACAGTCTGGATCGTGGCCTCTTGATGAACACCGTCACGTACATGTAATATTTGAACCCCGTGATTAACTCCTGCTTCTGCACTGAAACGTTACTTTAACATTTTTTAACAAATTAAACAATGTGACTGCCCGGCACTATGTTGATGTCAGACCTTGCATTGATATGTCCCTTGTTTCGATAATGGGCACTTCTTGGATAATATCGTTTGGATTGTCGCGCTCTGAGCCCGGTTCTCCGAGGAAATCGGCGCTTTAGAAGTTTTTTAATTGAATTGAATTGATTTAATTGAAAAAAATACCCTTCCAAACTGCTGAGAATTCACCTCAGGCAATCTGAAATGTGTCGGACCCCCACACCCCCTGCCTTTGGCATCCCCCAATCTTTTTTTCTATATACGCCCTGACAGTAACGCAAACAAATCAGCCACAGTCTTCTGTGAGGCGTGGTGAATTCGCTAGAACAAAATAACTACTTTCGGTTTAAAGATGTTGTCCACTCAGACGTGTGGTGCATTCTGGGTATAATTTTTGTAGCGACAATTGCCATAAATAGAACTGCCGTCATTGTTTTTGTTTTGGTCCAGTGTTGTGTCAATTTGATTTATCTTCTTTTCAACACTAATTCAACAATATACACTAATTCAACAAATATACATACATTAATTGTACAATCAAATAAATCTTTAAATACAATTTCTTCTGATAAAATCAATTTACAATCAACTAAGAAATGAGTAATACAACAAAGGACGACAGTAGACAAGACTGACTGGGCATCTGCCTATTGTATTTTCAGCCTCACTAGCCATACGAGATGATTGTCGTAAAAAAACAATATCCAATTTTACAAAAACATGCAATCACGATATTTGAATAATTTTAATTTCCTACCAGGCTGTAGCGACCACCAGCTTGGTATTGATGAAAATACCACCAGAAACGTCAGTATTTACCGTGCCGAGAACAAAGAGTTTGCCAGCGCCATTGAGTGAGCTTGTATCAGAGCAGTGGATAGTGGTGGGTCAGTCAGGGGCAATCCTAGATGTATTCACAGAAGAGCCGCTTGGATCGTACTCCGGTCAACGCAGAATTCCACTGACACATACACAGCGTCTGTTTAATGATGGGCCAACGTTTAGACATTGAACCGGTATTGAACAGACGTTGGGCCAGCGTATCGAGCTGGCTGACCTGACACAGGAGAACAGGCCAGAAATAGATGGAACAGGATCACCTGGTTTGATACCGGTCTCATTATTGCCACTGTAGCGTGTACTGTAGTTATTGAATAGCCTTCATGAGTTGGTTGACTTTCGAGTGACCTCACTCTATATTAGAATGCTAAACAGGCAAATAAATAGACTGAGAATCGGTGATAAATGGACAGATATAAAGTGAAGTCAGCCTAAGAACTGTCGATCCAAAAATCAGCAATTCAATTCAATAAGCGTCCTGGCCACGCTACGTATCCAGGTGTTATCAGGATATGTCGTCTGTATATTTCACGCTCGTTACATGCCGCGAAAAGCAATAAAGCAGTATCTGCTTACTTCACAAGTACAGTAAGCAGAGTAGTAGTAGTATATCATTGGTTCACGTCACTTTTCGGCACAAACGGTATTTTAAGTGACATCGTAATACGATAAAATGACTCTGATTAGGTAAATAGGATGCAATATGTCAGCACAGAAACGGATGTATGTGTTTAGTATATATGATAACATAAATTTTATTTTCAATCGGCATGGTACAGTTACACATAAAAACATCAGCCTAAGGCTATTCAATCGAAAAATATGATAAATGATAAATGCATAGAAAATATAGAAAATCACGATGTTTTGAGCAATCTATAAAATTTGTATACGTATCCCAGTAAACACGAGACGTTTATCATATGTTGTTTTAATATTGGGTTAGCGTGGTAGACGATGGATCAATATGAAAACACCATTGGACAAACACCTCGTGTTTACAGGTATTTTATAAGATCAGGTAATTTTCATTCCACCTTGGTACTAGTAATTGTGGCGGTGGAATAAAATGAGAAGAACGAGCTATTTATTTTAATTTATTTCGATTTTCCATGACAATGATGTTGCAGCATAAATTACAGAAAATGTTTGCAATCACAATATATATACAAATAATGCTGAGTTTAAAAAAACATGCTATGACTGTCAGACAATAACAGGTCTCTGAAGACCTCTGCTAAGATCGCCTATCACATATAATAACAATAACAATAATAATTAGTGACATACATTCAATTACATCGTATGTATGAAGTTTGTTAAAATAAAATTCCTTTATCTTACGTTTAAAAATATTAATGTTGCTGGAAGCACGAATGCTGTCAGGTAAAATACTCCAAGTTTTCACAATCCTATTAAAATACGAATTATAAAATATAGTTGTTTTTCACACGGGGTATTTTTAAAAGAAAACCCTTTTGTGCAGATCGACGACCTGTACTGGTATCGACTAAAGCTAGGAGTTCAGATGTTCACTGGCTGTATATCTGACACTAAAGCTGTGGCTCATATCATTATCTGAATGATACCTATATAGTAGGGTCGAAATAGTCATTTCTTTTGAGTAACACCGTTTCACGTAGAAGGAATAATTATAAAGAAATCAATAATTTAGTCTGTGCGCGAAATCGTGGGTGGCTCCTATGAGGGCGACACATAATTTCTTAATAGGGGTCTCCCGAAAAAAATTGTATTATATATTAAATTGTATTTTTTTACAAATGTTGAATAAATAAGTCTGAGTCTGAATCGTTTTTCTCTCAATACGACAGGAGATCGTGCACGTGTTATGCAAAAGTGAATGCTAATTGAAAAACATGCTCCAAAATAGGAATCGTATTTGGCATGCATTGAATTCATGCGCATTCACCAAGAAATCAGTTGAAGCTGGTCATGTGGGCCTACAATTAATATTACTCATGTCAAGTATTGAAATAGCGGTGGCCAACATTCATGATGTGTATTTGGCTGGGAAATAAATACTGAATAGAAAAAAAAAGAAATTAATTGTACTGTTAAATTCAGCATGATTTCTTGGCTGATCAAATTGAGCAATGTCAAGCTATCAGCTATCCTGGATCACTAAACCTATGCAAAAACAAAAATTAATGAGACACCTGGTGCGGTGGTTAGAGCTGCCTGCTTTGAAAGTCGGGAGATCGCGGGTTCGAACACCACTCTGACCTAAAGATTAAAAGAAACAAAATGTTTCTTCCCCGCTCACTCGTAACGATTCCATATTATGGGGAGCCTCCGTGACCGAGAGGTAGCGTGCTCGGCCTAAGACTGCCAGAACTCGAATTTCGAATCTTATGTCTGGAGGGCCGTGTCATCTCATACATCTCACCATCCTCAGGGGGGTCTCCTGGCCCAGTTTAGCCTACATGTGCACAAAGGGGCGGGGGCCCTAGGGTAGTGGTTAGCACCGCTGCCTTTCACGCCAAAGTTCGGGGTTCGGTTCCCGGTCTCGGCGGTTTGAAAGAAACAAAAATGTTTCTTCCCCATCCACGTGTGAATGTTAGTATTGTGGGGAGCCTCCGTGACCGAGAGGTAGCGTGCTCGGCCTCAGACCGCCAGGGCTCGAGTTTCGAATCCTGTGTCTGGAGGACAGTGTCATCTCAATCATCTCATCATCCTCAGGAGGTTCTCCTGGCCCAGTTTAGCCTATATGTGCACAAAGGTGGCCTAAAGCCCGATTCATTTCATTTTTTCATGTGCACAAAGGTGGCATAAAACCCCATTGATTTCATTTTATTTCAACAATACATGTACACGGCCCAATATTGGACAGTATATTTCTAAAGAAGTCATGTCCGATGGCAATTTGAATCAAAAAGGAGTGTTCTTTCCCAGCAAACACGAGATGCTGGCCCAATACTGGCTTGATCCTTGCTTAACGTCCACGAGGCTGGGCCTAGATTAAACCAACGTTGGATCTATGTCTCGTGTTTTGGGGTAAATTGAATCGTCCCACACAGACACCCACATTCAGACTCCACAGTAAACAAGAGCCTGGGGAGAAGGACAAAACCCAGGTTGACTGGCCTATCCACATGATCCAGAGGGGAAAAGATCAGTGTATATACACAAACAATCTGACAGCATCCTCAGGCGTCCGTGTGAATGTTATAAGCTGTACGCTGACAGATGTCCCAGCAAACAGGAGACGTCCAGCCAATGTCGGTACAATGTTGGGCCAGCGTCGAAGACGATGGGCCAACATTGTACCAACATTGGCTGAACGTTTCGTGTTTGCTGGGGTACTGGAGAGCTGCTCAGCGGATTGTTTGGTCTGCTAGAAAGAAAAGAAATGTTTGGTCGGCTTGCAGACACTGAGACACACACAGAAAACACGATACAATAGTCTAATGCTGAGCCAGCGGCCGAAAACTTTGATCCAGCAATGAGCCAACCGGATAGCTGCCTTCAGAAAGCATGATACTTTATTCAAGTATTAAGTAAGGATTAAAGCATTTATACCGCGTCACATATCTCATGTGATTCATAGGCGCCGAACAGATACTTGATTCAAGTATATGACATGTGATAGCAATATTAAATAATCGCTCATGATTCTCTCGATTTACCTTCAATTGCATCATCATTTAAATGATAATGCTGTAGCAGCATGATTAATATAAATTTTAGATGAAATATTTAATATAAAATGTCACATTTCTTATTTAGAAGATCATGCGTTTCACAAGTTTAAGTGACTGAAAATTACTTGGATTTACGAAATTTAAGTCACAAATTTTGTCAGTGTGACGATAACAAAGACGACTTCATGATTGGTTATATTTTGCCAATAGGCAATAGACAAAGTGTCACCGTGTGATATACACAATCGCTGCGCAGTTTATGCAAGATGGCAGATCTATATGGCTCTTAGTCACAAATTATAGCTGATCTGCAAAAAGATGAGGCATCGCGTATCATATTGCATCAACCTACATAACGCACAGTAGTGTGCGACCATCTGCCAAACATCATAATATTCAGATGCTACAGTATACCACCACCAAGTCTACTTGTGCCACACTGTAAATAAACACCTGTCAGAATTCGTGGTCTCCTTCTTATACAAAACTAGAAAGAGTTGTTCGGAAACGAATACGAAAGCAGTCCTCCGTTATCCAGTCGGCCATTTCAAATTTGATATAGATCAGCAAACTTTCTCAAGGTTTATTTTATATTACCGCTTTAGCTAAATATGAGATATTGAAACATTGAAAATGACCGTCGGTCAGCCATTTTAGTTTTTATTCCTGAGAAATTTGTCGTGGGTTATCCTTGTGTGAGTCCTTACATTTTGTTCTTTATGCATAGTCCAGCTACTTTGCTTTGTTTTTTTAGGTGCGTAAATATCACAAAATAACTCAAATTCAAAATGGCCGCTAGACCGCTATTATTAAATTGTTTGCTCCTAAAAGTTAATCAGATCATTGGCTGACATTGCTGTGCATATTTGCCAAATAAAAAGAAGGTCTGCTGGAAACTTTTTCCTGAAACGCGCTTACACATATTTCTTTGTTAGTGGCCCTAGTAATTAAATGGTTGATTAAATGGGAATCAATATGTCAACAAAAATCCCTGGTGGTATCTGATGGCTATGTGAAGTATGAGGAAGCAGGAGTTCATAGATCAGCTATCATGCAAGATTTCCGAGATAATTTGAAAAAAAAAAAAAAATGGCCGACTGGTGGCCATTTTAAATTTTATTAGTGCGAAATTTGTCATGGGTTATCTTTCTGTGAGACTTTTGTTTTATATTCATGGTCCAGCTATTTTGCATTTTTTTTAGTGGAATAAATATCACAACTACTAAAATTTAAAATGGCCGCTAAACAGTCATTTTGAAATGGTTTGCTCCTAAAAATCAATCAGGTCATTGTCTGAAATAGCTGAACATATTGCCGAATTAAAAAAAGATCTGATGGAAACTTTTTCCTGATACGCGCTGACGAGCATTTCTTCGATTTCTTCGTTAGTGGCCATAGTACTTAAAGGGTTGATGATATGGGGATAAAAATGTCACCAAACAATTGCTCAGTGGTTAGCCTATTAAAATTGGCATATTCAACAGTCTACCCAGTGGTATGTGATGGCTATGTGAAGTATGAGGAAGCAGAAGTTGATAGATTAGTAGCTATCTTGAAAACAAATAACTGCGGTGGTGGCGACAGGGGCTGCTTAACCCTTAGAGCACTGAGCCAAGAAATTTAAATTTTCAGCCACTTAAAGTTGTGTCTCGCTACCGCGATCCACAACTTCAAGTGACTAAAAATTAGTTTAATTTGCAAAATCTAGGTTGAAATGTATATGATTATCACAGATTTGTGACATTTAATTTTTAAATACCTGGTTATATAAGACAATTAAAACATGAGAAAACAATACTATAGTCAACTGTAGTCGACATCAGTGTGCTAAGGGTTAATGATAAAAATGATCTCTCCTGAAGACATAGGAAATGTTAAAGTACTTCTTATCTTTAAAATGGTCATTTTCACTTAATGTCATGTAGCAGCCTGCGTCGGAATCCTGCAGTGCCACTCTCAATATTACTTTCTTCTCTGTTGCCGCATGTCGCCGCCATCTCGCTCTGTTGACTTTCCACTAACGTAGTCTCTTCATTTTATTGCTAGTATTGCCCAACAAGAAAAAATAAATTGACAACACATTGGCTCTTTATTGAGACAACGTCAGAAATAAAGGGCCAACATTGAACCAATGCAGTGTCATCCATTGTGGCTTCTCTTTGTAACCCTCCTACCATAATCAGGATTGATTTTACATACCAGAAAACGCTGGGCTGGGCGCCCAATTGGGTTCAGCACAGAGCGAATGTTGATGTCCCATTGTTGCCTTAATGGTAGGTCAGTGGCGAAGATGCTGTCCCACCATAAGGCCAATATTGGGACTGCCGTCGTCTCTTGTTGGAGGGATACGTCCGGATTGACACCGCAGCCTAAGACATTGTCCATGCCACTGGGGTCCGGGGACATCACGCCATCGATCCACATCATGGACAACACAAGACATTCCGCGGCAAATTGTGAGACCAGGACCGGAGTGAAGAGATTACATCTCCTCAATTTGCCGAGCAATTCGATTGACACTGCTCGATTATTTTATTAAACATCTCATGCCACCTGCATTGATACGATAAACACGTTACCACTTTTCAACAGAGAAATGCGCTCTCTTATTTTCCAGTGACTGTTTAAAAAGTTAATCCGTTACACATACAAAACAAGAGCACACTCGACAATATCCCGCCGCCATTATTGAGCTTGTCCGCAAAATGAAAACATATGTATTACCAACATCAGAAAATAATACAATTATGCATTTTTGGCACCATGCAGAACAAATTCGGGCAGGATAGATGATTTTTTTTTATTAAGTCATCGCGCGGTAAAATGCGATAAATCCGCCATTTATTTTTTTCCAGCCATTCGTGAACTTGTCTGAGAACTGGCATGCATACCAAATTTGAGCTGGAAAAATTGACAACCTTTTAGGTTATCGCATCCCCAAGGTAAAATTAACGACATAAAATGTGATAAATCGCGATAAATCGGCCATTTTAATGGGGTTTTTTTACCCATTAGTGACTTTTTCCAAGAACTGGTTATGATTAACATACAGAACAAATTTGAGCAAGATACACGATAACCTTGAGAAGTTAAATTGCGCCTACAACTACAAGGTAAAATTAACGATCTAAAATGCACAAAATTGCGATAAATCAGCCATTTTGAAATTTTTCAGCCATTTTTGAACTTGTCCGAGAACTGGTTATTCTCAACATGGAGAACACATTTCAGCAGGATACATGAACATCTTTTGAAGTTATTGCGTCCACAATGACGACGCAAGAACTTCAATTGTAATAAATAGACCACCTTTTTAATGTTTTTATTCACAGCACATAAGAGTGGTAAACTGGTAAATGGATGAAAGCCATTATTGACAGTGAGTCAAAGCCAGAACAATGTATTTTTCCTTTTAAACTGTTTCATTGATTCTATTAGACATACATTACTATATGTATAGCTCGCCAGTGGCTTATTCGTTTCAGCGGACGACCCATATAATGGGAATATCAGGTTGGAATACCAGCCGGTTTGCTTGCTGGTAATCGTGGTTGTGCATAGGCCTCTGAACTATTCAAAGGCGGCATGCAGTGTTTCCTATATACCATACTCAGTGCACCGAAAAATATTCTGGCCACTCTCGAGAAGTTTCCAAAATTATTCAGGAAGCCTAGCTTATAACAATCACGATGCAGGGCTCAATTGCTAAGCAAACTTGAAATTGATTAGAGAAATGGAGCTTGTTTGCAAATCACTGAACAATATTTTCAAACAAGAGGTCATCCGGCCACCATAATATCCCCCCCCCCCCCCAGCCCCGCCCTCGTGATAAAAAATTTCGTGTGGTTATCTGGCACGGTTTGTCACGCATAATAAAGTGAATTATGGCCGATAGTCTGTCATTTTTAATTCGATTGAGTGTAAATTTTCAGAGCATATATCCCTACCTAAAACCGCACATATTGTGTCATAGTAAGGGTATAGCTATCTGGCACGGTTTGTCAGATATCAGGCATATTAACTCTTATCATGGCGAGTTAATTTGTTGAAATTTTCAACCACTTGACGTTGTGCCTCGCTACCGCGATCCACAACCTCAGGTGTTTGAAAATTACTCATAGTTGTTTAATTTGAGAACAAACATTTACAAATATTGATGTTTAAACAGTCATTTTATTCGCAATAACAGTGGTTTAATCGCCTAAAAACGGATTTAAAACGACTATTTTCGTGATCAGCAGGCAAAGGGTTAAATTTAATTATGGCCGATGGTCGGCCATTTAATCAGGTCAAATTTCATAAATCCATCTACACCCCTAAGGGATGTGTGTGTGCAAAATTAAAGAGATCCCTCCACGGGGTTCCGAGATCTGCTTCGGAAACGAAATGCGGACAGACGGAGGCTAGGGCATCCGGATGGACTACGGACGGACATCCGAGGCGACGCCATAACCCCCCGGGGGATACAAAATTGAACCCTGCGATACACAATATACAGAAAGTGACGCGTTACCAGTGTTTACACACCAAAATATATCAGTGAAGATCGGATACAGTGTTAGAGCAATTAGTGTGCATAGAAAAGATCAAATTACAAAAAAATTAAGTACCACCGACCGGATGAATACTGGCTCCCCATGGCTGTGTGACCACACGCGGCTCCATCACCGGCACACAGATTGTCACGGCAGACACTGAAAGCGTGTGAGGTCGTGGTACATGTACAGACTATTATTAGCGTGCATAATACCCGCAGACTATAATATATAACATGTATAACATACAGTGTGATATATACAATCCTAAAAATAAAATGACTGTTCATGTAGGCCTACGATGATAAAATATCCCTTGTCACAGTGGGAGGGAGGTCATGAAAAAGTAAGTGCCTATGTATAAAATTAGCAATTATAATTATTATTTAACAGTGGTCGGCCATGACAGTCAAACGGTTAAATAATTTAATATCAACGGTTAGATAATAGATATGGGATTGAGAGGGTTAATGACGCAGGCAATAAGCAGTCTGCGTTTTCCGCAAATCGCTTGACTCACGCGGCATACATAATTATATTTGAACTACTATAGATTGATATATCTCACCGAGCTACAATAATTCCGTCCATCGATCTCTGTGCAACTCGGCCATCCTGAGATAAATGTGAGATATGACACTATCCTCGTGTCTGATGTTGATCCCCGAGCCCGCAGATCCGTATTTAGGCTGCGGCGTGCACTCAGCCGTCCCCTGCTCGTCTGGCAGCGACAGAGGGTGCAGCATGACTAGCCTACACACGGACAAGGACGGGGCCCACCTTGATCGCGCAGACTCTGCTGTATCAAATCTACAGGGGTACCCACACCTACACGGCGCGCTATATTGATTTCTGGGCATCTCAGCCTCCGGGAAGAAATAACTCGACAAATAACAGACGCTCAACCAAAGTCTGTATAATGTTGGGCCAGCGTCGCAGACGATGGGCAAGCATTATACAGATCGTCGCCTCGGAGCTAAAGGATCCTATCTGACACTCGTCAGAGTGGCAGATAGGATCCTTTAGCTCCGAGGCGACGAGATATTGGTTGAGATTCTGGAGCTTTCTGGGAACGTTATACATATTCGTTATACTCCGGCGTGGGCAACATAAGGGTCCCGGGGCCGGCGTCCGAGATGTGATGATTCATCCGGATTTGGAGTCTTTGAGTGGCGTAACAGACGTCAATACAATACGCGCTCTGCATGCCTCTTGTCCACGACTACTGCCCAGCTGCCAGGCATGTGATGCAGCCACATAACGTTCTCTGAACAAAATCAGTCCAAAATTACGGCCGTTTTCTGTTAGGGAACAATAGGGAGCTAATCAAGAAAGTTACTAGGGATGATCAAATTATGAAGGATGTCTGTGCTGTGATTCAAGGCCTGATTTATATCACATTTATGTTGGCGTTGCCTGTCTGTAGCTGAACAGCGAAAAATGGTGGTACAACACAAAATGACAAATTTAATGTATATTATTATACAATATAGCAATACAAATATCAATCCACAGATGCCGTCTTCGAGTTGAAAGAAAAACAATTTTATTTTAATTAATTTTGGCCCAACCTAAAAACACAATCAGATCAACGGCCGTATTTTGCAGGGCTAATGACACCTTCTCAGAGGCTTTGAAGTTCCATATGTATATGTTTATTGCTTTACGTCACTTTCTGCACATTGAAGCAATATCGCGACAGAAGGAAACCCGAAGCCGGGACTATACCCTACTCTTATTTCGAATGACTTCAATAGCCATTTTCTATAGTGCACAGTACCATAGACAGCACTGTAAACTCCAGAATGAGCCATCGGGGCCGGCCCAGAGGCTTCCAATAGCTGACTTCCCAATACATGTCTCCGTTCAAAGATCTCTATTTTAATGCATCTATATATACATGTATATAATATATATATAATATACGGTATATATAAATATTGAGTGAGCTAGTGAGGAAAAACATTGATGAACGATTTTTGTAAAACAAGAAAGAAAATCAGATGTTCAATGTCTGTGCTGTGATTCAAGGCCTGATTAGACAATGCATCGATTTGTCCTCAAATTCACAGTTTATTATAATGATAATTTTTCCTGATGAAGCTGATAACAATAACGGTATGCTCGAGGTGGTATTGTGATGGTATGGCTGAGCCTTGTTCCGCTGTATATTAGTGATCTGGTGATTTTGACAGTAGCCATGGGTGACATTACAGAAGCACAACTCTGGGTTCACAGAGTCCACTATTCGGATCCGCATATTAAAATGCCAGAGTAACAATGCCACTTTGAAACCCTATCACATCCTGTCTATTATGCTTACATGAGGAATAAATGACTAAAATTACATTTAATACTGAGCTATTGTGGTGAGGTAAAACCGGATCTGATACATTATAAACATAAACAGGTGTCAAGTCAAATGAGATGCGCATTTAAAGATATTCCGCGTATAGTCTTATCTATTTCTGGTATAATAGTATTCGAGACGCAAATAATTTTTTTCCATTTTTTTATGCTAGAATTTATTTTAAGCTAGAAATTACTAATGCAATCCAATGAATCAATCAAAAATACAAACAAACCGGTTTACATATTTCTCACAAATACAAAAAAAATTAAATAGTATGTGCGACAATAAAATATTTGCCTTTCACGTAAAATCGTACTTCGTGTCGTCTTTTTTTCCACTCAACCCTTAAAACGCTGAATTATTTTTTAAAATACCATGGAGGGTTTTATTCAATTTGAAATTATCATAAATGTCTTGGTTAGCTCTTTCTGATTCATTTGAATACCTGTGTTATGGGTCTACGGCCATTATAAATAGTTTTACTCTTTACAGCGCGGGGATCGACTTTAGTCGTCCGCATCTGACGTCTACAGACGTCAGATTCTGACGGGTTTCTGAGGGTTAATAAACTTCACTGGAAATACAGGAGAACTGACTGCAAAGTGTCACACAATTGCTGGTGTCATTTGTGCGGTGATTTGCACAGAGCTAGAGGAGCCAGCTAATGAAATAGCTATTTACCACAACGTTCTGGCAGTGTTCACTGCGCCGTGTCACGTATGAAAAACTATTGCATAATTCAGACCTAATGGCTGCCATTTACCGCATGCTGGGGTCACATAGAGACATTGTTGGTCCCATAACTAGCATGTTGGTTCAACGTTTAGAAAACCTTGGGTCACTGTCTTGTTGGCTGGAATAACAATATGGTATTTTGCGGACAAAAAAGATGACTGGAGAAATTTAACACCACATACGGTGCACACCAAACATGACGAATTATGTAAATGTGGTTCTTTGTGTTTATACACGAACCATCAATAGATATTTTCTAAGCCATGGATTTTTTTATAAGCAACATGTCTGATAGGTACATGTAACGGAGTAAGTTAATTTACATAACTTTAAAAAAGCCAAATTTGTGATCGATACATCAATAGTCCATCAAGCCCTATGTTTAACATGCTAATAATCAATCAAATCGTATACATACTATTTTCTGCCAAAAGCGAGAAGATTTTGTACCAGCTATATTTTGTATAATTATGTGCCAACCATATTTTGTATAATAATGTCCAGGCCATTCATACCTCAATTGGTATTTGCTGTGTGTTATGACTGCAGATAAATCTCGTGAATAAATTTCTCACACATGGCTATTGAAATGTGTGTTACTCAACAGACCTGTCAAAAATATTCGCCAGCCTTTGTTCTACGATTGTAACGTTACCCACGCGCATTACAAAGCACATTCATTTACATTTTTCACAAAATTACCGACCACTTTAAAAGGTCGGTAATTTTGAGACTAAAAAATATAAATAAGTCTTATTTATATTTTTAAGTCTCAAGCCCCTTTAATTGCATGACATCTCATAAATTTTCCAAGGATATACAATGAAATCAAGTATGACAAGAGCACACTCGACAATAGCCCGCCGCCATTATTGAACTTAAAGTTATTTCACCCACAAGGTCTTGAAATTATAACCGTAAAATGCACAAAATAACAATAAATCGGCCACTTTGAATTTTTTTCGACCGTTGTCGAAATTGTCCGAGAACTGCTTATTAGTAACATGCATAACACATTTGCGTAGAATAAATGAAAAACTTTTCATGTTATCGCGCCAGCAAGGTCAAATTATTGATGTAAAATGCAATTATTGTACTTGTTCGAGAACTGGTCATTTGTAACATGAAAAACAAATTTCGGAAAGATACATGTACATTTTTTCAAGTTATCGCGCCCAAAAGGCCAAATTATTTAAGTAAAATGCAAAAAATCGCAATAAAACGGCCTTTTTGATTTTTTTTCATCTATTATTGAACTTGTCCGAGAATGGCTTATAAGTAAAATGCATAACAAATTTGAAGAGGATACATGAAAAACTTTTCAAGATATCGCGCCCACAAGGTCAAATTATTGACGTAAAATGCGAAAAACGCAATAAATCAGCTATTTTTGTCAGCCATTATTGAACTTGTCCGAGAACTGGTCATTAGTAACATGCATAACAAATCTGGGAAGGATACATGAAAAACTTTTCAAGTTATCGCGCCCACAAGTAAATGTTAACGCCGACAACGCCGAACTTTAATTGCAATAGCCCACTTTTTTTAATTAAAATTAAAATGCGGGCTAAAAATGACAGGCTGTCAATCCGTCCACTTGAAAATCACTTGACAAAAGTAATTTAGTAAATCAGTCTAGTAATTCCACATTAGCACACTAACCCTAGTTCTTCGACTACACATAACCACCGTGGGATGTCATTTTCGTGGCGATGGAACATGCGAAGAGGAACCACCAAAATCCCAGCAGGTCATCAAATATACTTGGCGCACGAACCTAGTAATTAGAGGCGCCATGTAACCTGTGTGGGGATTTGGCTTTTGTTTAGAGGCCACGTAACATGTGTGAGGACTTGGCTTATGTTTAGAGGAGTCTACAACGCTGGAGCAACATTAAACGAACACTGAGTCAATGCCTTGTGTTTATGACCCGTGTTCCGTGAGGGAGCTAATCCGGGGTGGTATTCGGGGTCCGGGGTCCACGATGCCCTCCCACCTCACTCTGTCTTAGAGGTGCACTGCGTCAACTGGACAACACATCCAGCGAACATATATTGACCTTTTGTTGGGTTTATGTTAGGCCAGCGTCGCATACGGTGTAACAACAATGGGTTGATGTCTTGTATCTGCTGTGTGGCCACTGCCCGGGAAGGATAAATCATGTCCAGTGACATATAATAGCATGCCCACTAAGGTTTTATTGATTACCGATACTGAATTTAAACGACCGTCGATGTTAGTTATTTTTATGTTGGTTGTTTATAATGGAGACTGACACATTATACCCGTGGAAGAATCGTGGTTACCATGGTTACGTAAGAGCTCATGGGTGATGAAAAATAGCCCACTTTATCTCTGAAGGAATCGAGTGAGAATCTGTGGGGTTCCGGGCGGGAAATCCACGTTCGCATCCCGCAGTGGATAAGATAGAGCAGCACGGCAAGTAGTCTCAGTTTAATAAATAAGCTTCAATGATGTGCAGCTGCGCAGACGTTGCCCCATCATTGAAGCAGCAACGACCGGACAACGTCTAGCGTTCACATGTACGCCCTATTGACGTCAGTACAACCTGTTTTAGAAACAGATTAAAGATGAGTCATTGCGTTAAATGTATATTTGTAGTAAACATCAGCCACTGAAGAACAAGACAGATTTCCAGCTGCCTGGGGTAATATTATATGGGAAACGTCCCGCCCAGGTAGAAACACGCCTTGGCAGGTATGTTGGTGCCCTAAAAACACAGATCCATGACTGCTCGCGGTGCTGAAGCCTTGTCAGATGATGTGTGTGGCCTGTAGCATTATTTACAATTTATTTAGCATCAATATCTCTTGTAAACCACCTATAATCCTAGAAATAAAATGTATAAGTTCTGGAGTCCAGAAGGTGTTCTACTGTACATGGTAGAGTGAAGGAGCTTCCTTGGTAGAATGTAAGTGTCCCAGGATGTATGGCACATGTATAGTAAACACTATACTATCTAATGTTCTAAACGTGTTTCATTTTAAGCTTCAAAACAATAGAACACCAAAATTATCCTTTTTAGAACATGTGTATAATGTTCACCATACACATGCATCTTACTCGCAACTGGCAGCCACAACAAAACATACTAGTAGCCTGAATCCATTACCATTTATCTGTTCCATTCTTTGGACCTGGAATTGCTTCATTTTAAACAAAGTGCAAAAACCATGAAATAATATAGGCCCATAGCTCAAAATCAATCAGAGACTATGTTTATCAAGGGCTCCGCGTGCTTTGGGTAACGGTGGTGATTGTGATGATGTATACGGCATTGTGCAGACATTTACTGACGACTGCCCCGTTATTCATCTACCGAAAGAATGACACTTTGTTATGTTTTTATTCACTCAGAGTTATGTCTTATGTAAGCAATCGCTGTACATGTTGTATGTATACTGTTAACGTTGAAATATATAGCTAGGCAATATTAAAAACAATAATAGACAGTTCATTTTTAATTCAACATTTTTCTACATAACGGTATAATATTATCTGTATCGGATTCGCAGCGATAATAACTATTTATAGGCCTACCGGTATTATTCTGTTGAGTTGTTCATAATAACCACCAGTTGGTATTATTCTGTTGAGATGTTAATAATAACTACCGGTATTATTCTCTTGAGTTGTTCATAATAACTACCGGTATTATTCTGTTGAGTTGTTAATGACGACTACCGGTATTATTCTGCTGAGTTGTTCATAATAACTACCGGTATTATTCTGTTGAGTTGTTAATAATAACTACCGGTATTATTATGTTGAGTTGTTCATAATAACTACCGGTATTATTCTGTTGAGTTGTTAATAATAACTACCGGTATTATTCTCTTGAGTTGTTTATATTAACTACCGGTATTATTCTGCTGAGTTGTTCGTAATAACTACCGGTATTATTATGTTGAGTTGTTCATAACAACTACCGGTATTATTATGTTGAGTTGTTCATAATAACTACCGGTATTATTATGTTGAGTTGTTCATAATAACTATCGGTATTATTATGTTGAGTTGTTCATAATAACTACCGGTATTATTATGTTGAGCTGTTCTTAATAACAACCGGTATTATTCTCTTGAGTTGTTTATATTAACTACCGGTATTATTCTGTCGAGTTGTTAATAATAACTACCCGCATTATTCTGCTGATTTGTCAGTGAGTATTTTTAAATGATTTAAAGGTGGAATTGCAAGCAATTTTTTTTGAAAAAAAATTAACAGAAGATTTAGCCAAGCATAATGTTATTCATTTCAGTAACATCTTATGGGCGATTCCGTGGATGTCGTACGGACATCCACAGGTTATATCTCGGCTTACGCAAATAATCTTAGGGCTAGAAAAAGAAATATTATCCAGTTTCATATAGACTCCATGTACACATATATGTAGAAAAAAAAATTGACTGAAAATAACACAGATCGTCCTAAATCGGAGAAAACGTGAGATGTCGTACAGACGCACAAAAAACAAGAACATTTGAAAATTCATGTTTAGTTCGAAAACTCTGTGAGTTGAGCAATGATTTTTTCCCCACATCCTGTTGGATCAATTTCTCAGGGTGTTCTAAAGAGTGAAAAAACATAATTTAAACAGATAATGCATTTGTTAATAGACAAGGTCACAATAAAAACATGAAAACAACATGTCGTACGGACAGTTTGGAATATGTTGTACGGACGTCTCTGAAAAATGTCAGTTGTGGCTATGCAAAAGAGTGTTCACTTTGTTTTTTCATTTAAGTATGGCGAAATAGTAAACTTAGATTATTATAATGTGAATAATAATCTATAGCTGGGTTAAAATTTCAGTTTTAAACAAATTAACAAGAGCACACTCGATAATAGCCCGCCGCCGAATTATGATAAAGAAAGTAAAGACGAATGTCATCACGTAAATAACAACCCAAGATATAAATGGTATGTTAAATAAGATAGATACATGTATAATATGATATACTATATAATACTTGCATAGACTACAAGCAGATCTATAAGATGCGTCTGACAAAAATGTTTTCTATTTTTACCGGCCATTATTGAGCTTGTCCAAGAACTGCTTATTAGTAACATGCATAACAAACTTGAAGAGGATACTTGTGAAAATGTTGAAGTTATCGCGCCTACAAGGTCAAATTATTGACGTAAAATGAGAAAAATCGCAATAAATCGGCCATTTTGAATTTTTTTCAGCCATTATTGAACTTGTCCAAGAACTACTTATTAGTAACATGCATAACAAATTTGAAGAGGATATGTGAAAAACTTTTCAAGTTATCGCGCCCACAAGGTCCAATTATTGACGTAAAATGAGAAAAATCACAATAAATCGGCTATTTTTTTTTTTCAGCCATTATTGAACTTGACCAAGAACTACTTATAAGTAACATACATAACAAATTTGAAGAGAATATGTGAAAAACTTTTCAAGTTATCGCGCCCACAGGGTCAAATTATTGACGTAAAATGAGAAAAATCGCAATAAATCGGCCATTTGTTTTTTTTTTTTGGCTATTATTGAACTTCTCCAAGAACTACTTATTAGTAATATGCATAACCAATTTGAAGAGGATATGTGAAAAACTTTTCAAGTTTTCGCGCCCACAAGGTCAAATTATTGACGTAAAATGTGAAAAATCGCAATAAATCGGCCACTTTTTTTTTTTCGGCCATTATTGAACTTGTACAAGAACTACTTATTAGTAACATGCATAACCAATTTGAAGAGGATATGTGAAAAACTTTTCAACTTATCGCGCCCACAAGGTCAAATTATTGACGTAAAATGTGAAAAATCGCAATAAATCGGCCATTTTTTTTTTTTTTTCAGCCATTATTGAACTTGTCCGAGAACTGGTCATTAGTAACATGCATAACAAATTTGAAAAGGATATGTGAAAAACTTTTCAAGTTATCGCGCCCACAAGGTCAAATTATTGACGTAAAATGTGAAAAATCGCAATAAATCGGCCATTTTTTATTTTTTTTCGGTCATTATTGAACTTGTCCGAGAACTGGTCATTAGTAACATGCATAACAAATTTGAAAAGGATACGTGAAAAACTTTTCAAGTTATCGCACCCACAAGGTCAAATTATTGACGTAAAAGGTGAAAAATCGCAATAAGTCGGCCATTTTGAATTTTTTTTCAGCCATTATTGAACTTGTCCGAGAAGTGGTCATTAGTAACATGCAAAACAAATTTGGGAAGGAAACATGAAAAACTTTACAAGTTATCGCGCCCACAAGTAAATGTTAACGCCGACGCCGACGACGCCGAACTTCAATTGCAATAGCCCACCTTTTTTAATTAAAATTAAAAGGCGGGCTAAAAACGAAAAATATTTAAAAAATATAATATCAGGTCTTAATTGTTGTATAGAATTTTGTTAGAGTGTCTTATTTGACATATGTGAATACTGATAATTATCATGAATATAATAATGTGCCCATTATAATAACATTCTGTAGATCTTGCAGCTGCTTCACAATTTCTGTAGGGCTTTTGAATGTCCTTTTTGGAAGGCCACACTTAATATACGGTATGTCGTACGGACAACACAGTATAATGTTCAAAATCACACATGGCATGTATGTTTTTTCAAATTATTTTCAAAATATACGTTGAATGCTTTGTTTGTTGCTCTATTATATGCTAATAAGGGACTAAACAAATACATGTTTTAATGTTGCAAATCATCATGACTTGTATACGGGTACTATTTTTTTCAATATATATATATATGGGCAAGACCATCGTGATGTAATTAAATTTTTTGTGTTGGCTGCCAAAATAAAATATAAAGTGAAACCCCTAATATGATCCATGCATACAATAACACATTGAATCTAGTTGTATTTATTGGTCATATTGTGGGAAAATCTATTCATGGAATGTAGCCATGCGGCAATATTCAATCGTGATGTATGCAACATCGTTGTGACACTAGTTTTAAACTTTAGAAAAACTTTAGCTTCTCTCCTGTCAGTAAATATTTTTTTTAATATACTCTCCATTCTATCAAGTTAATGCCCTCGATTTATCTTCAAAAGTAGAATAATTTCAATCCGCTAGCTTCTTGTTTTTCTGAAAACTGTTGATACAGGCGTGATGTATGCAACATATTTACCGTGATGTATGCAACGGTCTGTCAACATGTCAAAAAGAAGGAGCAATTAAATTGGAAATGTAGAATATTTTCAAGCACTTTTTTTTTTTAATTATGTATGATAGTTATAAAGTTAAAACTGGAAACACTGCCACGCATTTAGCACATGGTTATGTCACCATAACAACTACAGCACATTTCAAAATTATATATTATAATACCATAAATTTATATAAATGTTTACATAAATAGATGGCCAGATTCCCGATATATAATCTTCTGTGTTGTTAAATTAGTTAGAAATCAATGTCTCCTTTTAACATTCAAATTATGTAAAATATTTGTATGATCAATAGTAATGATAACTTTCAATAGAAATAGATAGAGCTCTCTGTGATACCAGTTTAGACAATATGTAGAACAGCATTCTGTTAACTATCGGTCGCTGTTTAAATTACATATCACCCCTGCGATATTCACTGAAATTTTTTCATAATAAAATTAATTACATTTTTTTGTGATGTACGCAACGTTGCATACATCACGACACTTAAATCTCAGAATAAACCAAACGTTCAAACATTTTTTTGTTTTCTTTGCATAGCATCAAAGCATACCTTCCCATGGTCACCTAGTATCCTCAAACTAAGTAAAATAATTCAGATAATAATTTTTCATCAACATTGAAAATACCTATCATTTTGGAGGAAAAAATAGTAAAAAATTACTAGGTGGCGCTGTGAATATATATTATTAATATTAGCCAGAAAAAATAAATTTGTTATTTGTCTAACAACAGAGTTAATCTTGTGTTTGCATGGTTTAAAAAAAATAGCTGTTATGTCGCAATTCCATGGTTTTGCCCTTATATACAAAAAGAGACAAAAACAGGAAAATATATTGCATGATGCTGGCCATTATAGGTAATATTATTTCATGCATTTGAGTTATGGCACAAAAGATGCATATGCACTGAAGATAAAAATATTATATTAATTTATTTTGTGAATCTAAATTGTTAACTGAATTTGATCCAAAAAAAAAGATAAAGTTTCATCATATAAACAAGCTTGAAAAATACAAACTAGACAGACAGCCTTTTACATCTATTAAATTGGTAAAGCAATGCTTGCATTGTACATGTTGTAGGGAGATACAATTGTTTAGAGCAAAATTATAGTATTTTCACAGTGAAAATATTTATTAGCAGATTATAGAGATACTCATGATAGTTAAATCTTTAGTATAAGCAGAGGCAGATTCCAAAATATATATGTGGGATACCCCTAATAGCTGCAAAACTTGATATGTATTTCTCACTAAAATATTTATGTATCCATCTCTGATTCAATGTCAAACAAGCCCTAGGTGCCCTCTATTAGTCAATAGATTTGTTAGTTATGAAAAACCTTTTCAAATAAATGGTGAAGTTTTATACAAAAACCAATTAACATATTCAAAGGTGGAGATTATCAATAAAATGTACAGGAAATGCTGTCCGTACGACATTTTATATGTCGTACGGACAGCATTGAAATGCCAATTGCATAAAAACTAATGATGTGAAATATTTTAAACAAAACCAGTCAAACCTTTGCTAATTAAGGAAAGAGGATTTGTAGTAACAAGAATAAGGTTGCAAAATTGATTAATTAATGTGGAAAAATTATGTTTCATATGTCGTACGGACAAATTATTAAAATAGCATGGGCAAACATTTGGCAAAAAACAACCAATGTGCTTCAATTATCAAATATTTTGATTTTACATTTTGCAGAAACATATTATATTATTAATTAAAGATAGAAACAATGTAAACAGTTCACTAATAGAATTTTTTTGATAAAAATAGAAAGAAACATGAAAATTAACTTCTGTGAAAAAATAAACAATAACAATGGTAATATGTTGATTTTTGGACATTTTTCAATGAAATAATTTTAAAAAAAGTTGCAACCATATTAGTTAAGGTAGTTTTGTATCATATTAGCCCATAATATAAAATTGTCAAGCTGTTTTCAAAATCAAGTTTTTTTCACTTTGTGCATGGAATCGCCCTTATTAGGCAAACTATCCTAACAAAGGTCACGATGAAAATATTTATACATATAGATACATGTATATAGGCCTACTATTACTAGTATTAGACAAAGAAGTGATAACAGGCCACATGATATCACGCACAGAAAAAACCCTAATCCTCGCATTTTACGCTGAGGGACTGTGGGCAGTTATAAAACTGTGCTTTCTTCGCGTGATAAAAAGCGTACCGACATAAAACACTAAGCTATAGTTTACACGCAAGCAGACGTTAGTCACCATCAACAACTTTAGATGTAATAAGAAATATGTAAAGACAAAAAGCGGCGAAAATGCAGCATGTTCACTATATACAGTGGAAACGACAATATTTCCTAGTGAATGAATAAAATACGTTGGACAAAAAGACGACAAAATATTATGATTATCGCAATAGCTAGAACATTATTCAGCTCACGAGTTTTCACCAATAGCCCAGCTAACAAAACACGTTGGACCAATCTTGGTTTAATGTTGACCAACATTAAGTCGACACTGGTTCAATGTCTCGTGTTAGGTAGGAAACGGCTCACAAAACTTGGCAATTTTACAATTCCTGCATCAAATGAAGCTAGAACAGTGAGACACCGATGATTGAATAATCACAAAAGCTAAACAGTAACGTTAACCCTTGTCCTGCTCAATTGGTTGTATTGTATTTTTCGTCATCTGAAGCTGGAATTGCTAACGAAATTTCCAGCTTCAAATGACGAAAAATATATATATTTTTTGAAAATAGACATCTTCTAAATTGATTTATTTGACTAACTGAGCATCGACAAGGGTTAAGCAGTTCAAACTTGATTTATGAAGTTGAACGCTGGAGAGCGCACAAATCAAGCACATGGCCGCGTGCTGTCCATGTACCATGCATTTAATCCCTTAAGCCCTCACGATGCATAAAAGCATCATTTTACAACCCTGAAAACAGGCTTTATTTTCCTACGACTAGGGGTTTCAGAATGAAAATTTCCATGAAACTGGTTTACCAATACATGGCAATTTTCTTGAATTTTTCACCCATTTCAAGTCATCTTCATCTACTACAAATCGGTCGAGAATTGCGACAGCAATTCGCGGCTTGTAGTGGATGAAGATGACTATGGTAAATTCAGGCTTGAAAGGGTTAAGCCCACGTGTTTTAAAGATTGTGGTTACACTGACTAGGATGTTGCTGATATTAGGCGATTAACATGAAGCAGCCCATGTTTATTTGGAGGCGTGTGCTGTTCTAGCACATTCACGAGTGACACTAACATGTAGCAATACATGTAGACAATCATGTTTACGTCCTCACGATGTGTATGTTGTGTCATCCGCTGCGGCATTTACGATAATGGCTACATTGTAGCGATCGCGAAACAAACGAACGATTTAACCCTTGTCCTGCTGAATTGTTTCAAGTGTATTTTTCGTCATTTGAAGCTGGAATTGCTAACGCAATTTCCAGCTTCAAATGACGAAAAATATTGCTATTTATGAAAAATAGACATGTCTAAAATTAAATTATTGGATCAACAAAGCATCTATTAAAAACTATTTTATCAAAATTAAGTGATATTTTTATTGATCTAAAACATCCTTAAACCTGGATATATCCGGGCATAGCAGGACAAGGGTTAAGGATACAGGACAATGCGAAATTAATCTTGTTTTTATGACAAACTATGCTGATTCAAATTGATCCTTTAGGTGTACTGCTGACGGACAGGCTACGACGAAACCATATTAAAAAACAAAGCTTGAAGATGTGCATGAAATAAAATCGCACATGTTCCCACCTGGTAGCGTTAGGATATCCTTAGCGGTTGTAGACATTAGATCCATGTTGGTCACGGCATATCCACACCTGGCTGGAGTGTATCCACCGACTGCACCCAAACCACTGGCTGAACAATGCCGTCAGTTCAGGGACACTGCAAAGGCAAACAGCGGTAAACGCCTACTTGAAAAGTGAGCAGTTACTGCTATTTGCCTTTGCAGAGAAGAAAATA
This sequence comes from Flabesymbios commensalis, assembly GCA_964017125.1. NCBI lineage: Eukaryota > Metazoa > Annelida > Polychaeta > Terebellida > Flabelligeridae > Flabesymbios > Flabesymbios commensalis. Next base: position 50,481,058 of record OZ024917.1, read on the forward strand.
GATAACAATAACCTTTACATTTCTAAATGGACAATATAAATCTCCACCCAGTTGAAGTTAGCATTAGTGAGACAACTTAAACTGAAAGTGGTGTAAATTATTAGGCTTCACAATTAATGTAAATGATCGTCATCATCAGACTATTATCTATTTTGTCTTGTAGAGTAAAATTCTCCATATATGGTCAAGCCTGTTTATCTAGCAAACCACTTCAAGTGCTGGCAGCTAAGTATTGGAAGTTATCAAATTAGATCCTCAAACGTTAAATGGCGAGAATAAATGAGTTAGGGTGAGATGTGAGATAGCGGAGGACAATATGCATTTTGACAACTTCAGAAGGAGCCGTCTTGTCCCACCGGTTTCCACTAATAAAATGTTCTTTTACTTTAAAATAACATCTCCAAACCATAACAGCGGCTTTAGCGTCGCTGTGTGAGAGCGATGTGTTGAAATGAGCTATGCGCATGATGGGTGGGCAGAGATTTCGCACATAAGTCAATAGACAATAGCGAATCAGATGCAATGACATATTGCCGGATATTATCGGATCAATACCATAAGCTCTGGTGAATAGCAAGATAAATCCCTTAACAGTGGTTATCGTTGGCACATAACCAAATGCGTGAAAAGAGTTATCAAAATAGCGCTAGCTAGATTGAAACTCCAGGATTGTTGTTGAGAACTAGGTATTTCCTTGGAAGCCTGAGAGACAATGGTGTTTGAATTTTGGGCCACCAGCGTTGAAACACCACTGGGTCAAGTTGGCTGGTTTGACATTTTAAGCCGATAAGCCCCGTTGTTTCGTATTTTGACCTGTTGAGCCCTCTAGTTGTGACATTTTACCCGTTAGGCCCCGTTTTTTTGACATTTTAACCCGTTAAGCCCTCTAGTTGTGACATTTTAACCCGTTAAGCCCTCTAGTTGAGACATTTTTACCCGTTAAGCCCCCTAGTTGTGAGATTTTAACCTTCTAAACCCCGCTTTTGACATTTTACCCGTTAAGTCCTCTAGTTGTGACATTTCAATCTGTTAAGCCCCCTGCATGGTTTGACATTTTAACCCGATAAGCCCCATTGTTTGACATTTTGACCCGTTAAGCCCTCTAGTTGACATTTTAACCCGTTAAGCCCCGTTGTTTGACATTTTGACGCGTTAAGCCCTCTAGTTGTGACATTTTAACCCGATAAGCCCCGTTGTTTGACATTTTGACCCGTTAAGCCCTCTACTTGTGACATTTTAACCCGATAAGCCCCGTTGTTTGACATCTTGACCCGTTAAGCCCTCTAGTTGTGACATTTTAACCCGATAAACCCCGTTGTTTGACATTTTGACCCGTTAAGCCATCTAGTTGTGACATTTTAACCCGATAAGCCCCGTTGTTTGATATTTTGACCCGTTAAGCCCTCTAGTTGTGACATTTTAACCCTATAAGCCCCGTTGTTTGACATTTTGACCCGTTAAGCCCTCTAGTTGTGACATTTTAATCCGCTAAGCCCCGTTGTTTGACATTTTAACCCGTTAATCCCCCTTGTTTGGCATTTTGACCCGTTAATCCCGCTTGTTTGACATTTTGATCCGTTAGGCCTATTTATCTGACATTTTGATCCGTTAAGCCCGTTTGTTTGTCAACGTTTTAAAAGTGTCACATTGTATTTCTTTGCGCAATTGCCATATATAGCTAGAAATTATTGCAAAACACAGCAACGTAAAACAGACCAGTTGTAAGTTACAGCATTTCCTGTTTTCATCTTATTGGAAGTGGTGCGGTTTTTCAAAGACTTGTTGTAGAATGAGTCCAAGGAGACGACTCCTTACATACATGGATGATACATTTAATTTATACATTGAATAATTATCATATGATCAAGCAGCCACAATACGTAAACCCCTGTGTTGTATTATTAATATTAAAACAAATGTTGGGAGAGGCAAACGCCAATCAGAGCTAAATTTACAGATCAGGTTCACGGTCATCTGAGGGAAAGCAACAAGAATAAAACAACGAGAAAAACAAATATGCATCTCATTATCAAATGGTATTTTTTTCATCGCTACGTTTTGCGTCACGGACAGGCCTGAGAAATAATGCTGGACCAACTGGAAAACCTCCATCTCACCCAACATTAAAACAACCTAAGTTTCACGTGGTGTTTAGTCGGATTGAGGGCTGTCACGGGATTCTCACCCCATAATATGTAAAGTATGCCTTTCTATGCAGAAGGGGGTGGGGCCCCCTTGAATCACTCATCTGGTGTCCTCAAATTGAATTCTTCAAGGTCGTCAGTTGTAATGACTCATACATATCGTCGCCTCGGAGCTAAAGGATCCTATCTGCCACTCTAACGAGTGTCAGATAGGATCCTTTAGCTCCGAGGCGACGATATATACACTCATATACATATACTGCTGTTTGCGAAGACAAACAATGTTTACTTTTCAAGAAAGCAGGTACAGTTGTTTGTCTTTACACAGCTGTCGGCAGTATACGTATACACAAACACATGTTCAATAATGAACAAAGATAAACTATGGTATCCTATATTATTAGATGTAAACAACATACGAATTATTGTAACAATGTTTCCAGAGTGCTGATGCAATAATATAATCATATGATTCTTGTAAACACAGTGTGGATATTTGGTCTGTGATGAGCGCTTTAAATAGAATGATTTCATTATATATATACTTGTATACTGTACTAAAGTAAATGTATGACTACCATTATACAATATACATCGCATAATGGACCGATTGTATTTAAATTGAATGTCATCGGATAAGCCTACGGCATCTTCACCTTTGCGGCCCAAAAGCCCGCGGTGAGAGTGATTCAAATAAATATCATCTGATCTATGGTAGTTCAGCGTTGGGTGAATGTCGAAGACGCTGGCAACATTTAAGCTGTTACACTGTCCTATAACTGGCCGTCCCCGATGGCTAATTCGGTCCGGTTGTGACACGAAACTCAGAGGTATATATATATATATATATACTGGGATCGCATCCCGGTCGGGTCAGATGTTTGCCATCGAGATTGTGTATATACAGTGCTGCAAACTGTTCGAAGGCTTGGAGTGTGCGGTGCTGTCTTTGGAACCGTGCACTATAAAGAACCTCTTCTTGAAGTCATTCGATCACTGTATTTGTACGAATGCAAAAAAAAGTTACTTTAGACGGTATCAACAGTGTTCAATACAGATTGTGTGACTGCGGAATTGTTCAAACATAGAAGCTACAAACACATGGATTCTACGATGAAGTGAGTAGTAACAAATACTGGAATAGAAAGGAGCACTTACATTACACGAGTGTACATACTGCCCTTAGTCATGTTAGTAACCGAAGTCCTGGATTTATAGGTCACGTCACATGAACAGTATGTAATGTAAACATGAAGTGAGCGGTTGCTTATAGTGAGCTAGATTTGAGGGTCCTCAGCTGGTGTATTATACGTAACGGTTAAAACTGAGGGGTGTGACGATGTTGGGCCCAGCATTGTCACGTCGTTGTGCCACACACTCGGTGTTCGAACGCTGACCACGCTAACTCCAGTGTGAAGTCAAATAGATTTCAAGTGCAGAGTTCCTGTTACGCAGGAATGATGCTGGATGAATAGTGGGCCAGCGTTACTCACGTCCACCCAGCATTGAGCCAATGTGGGGAGTTAGGGGATGCGTGTGGGGCCCACAAGTAGTGTACCTCCACAGGATGTCCCGCTCCGTGTTATCTCCACCTGAGTCACGTCCTGAACCACAGCTACACCAACCAGACACGTCCTGAATCACAGCTACACTCACAACCAGACACGTCATGAACCACAGCTACACTCACAACCAGACACGTCATGAACCACAGCTACACCAACCATACACGTCATGAACCACAGCTACACCAACTAGACACGTCCTGAACCACAGCTACACCAACCAGACACGTCATGAACCACAGCTATACCAACTAAGACACGTCCTGAACCACAGCTACACTCATGACAAGACACGTCCTGAACCACAGATACACTCACGACAAGACACGACCTGAACCACAGCTACACCAACCATACACGTCCTGAACCAGAGCTAAACTCACAACCAGACACGTCCTGAACCACAGCTACACTCACAACCAGACACGTCATGAACCACAGCTACACCAACCAGACACGTCATGCATCACAGCTACACTCACAACCAGACACGTCATAAACCACAGATACACCAACTAGACACGTCCTGAATCACAGCTACACCAACCAGACACGTCATGAACCACAGCTACACTCGCGACAAGACACGACCTAAACCACAGCTACACCAACCAGACACGTCCTGAACCACAGCTACACCAACCATACACGTCCTGAACCACAGCTACACTCACAACCAGACACATCATGAACCACAGCTACACCAACCAGACACGTCATGAACCACAGCTACACCAACCATACACGTCCTGAACCACAGCTACACCAACCATACACGTCCTGAACCACAGCTACACTCACAACCAGACACATCATAAACCACAGCTACACCAACCAGACACGTCCTGAACCACAGCTACACCAACCAGACACGTCCTGAACCACAGCTACACCAACCATACACGTCCTGAACCACAGCTACACCAACCATACACGTCCTGAACCACAGCTACACCAACCAGACACATCATGAACCACAGCTACACCAACCATACATGTCCTGAACCACAGCTACACCAACCATACATGTCCTGAACCACAGCTACACCAACCATACACGTCCTGAACCACAGCTACACCAACCATACATGTCCTGAACCACAGCTACACTCACAACCAGACACGTACTGAACCACAGCTACACCAACCAGACACGTCTTGAACCACAGCTACACTCACAACCAGACACGTCCTGAACCACAGCTACACCAACTAAGACACGTCATGAACCACAGCTACACCGTAACGCACAACCAGTTTCGTCTATATATCCAGCCTAACTAGTGAATGCGCCGCACAAAAATTAAAAAAAACTTTTGCAGTTCTAGTCTATGGACATGTTTAAATCATATGGTCATATTAATAAGCCAAAATAAAATCACCGATTTTTTTATGATTTTAGCCTGGGCACGTCCCTTTAAGAGAGAATGTATTTGAATGTAGCCATTCTATAATTTTACTTAGTTCTTTATTCATAATATCAATTAAGTAGCAACATTATTTCCCGGTAAAATGAATTTGGATCATCAGCGTATAAAATTGTGAATAACAGCGGTGAAACATTCACTATATCATTCATGTAAAGGAGAAATAAAAGTGGCCCCAAAATAGAGCCTTGGGGCACTCCACAAGTGATTGTTTTGTTGCTAGATGTTACGTTATTGGAAGATACAAATTGTTTCCTGTTAGTTAAGTAACCTTTTATTCAAGCGTATGCTAAACCTCTAATTCCTAATTCGAAAAATCTACGAAAACCCCAATTACACTATCACCGTTGTCTAGCGCTGATACAATTTTATCTATTAGAATAGTCTTGGCGGTGTTCGTTCCCATCCCTCCCCTAAATCCAAACTGGTATTTATATAGTTTGTTTATAAACTCAATTAGTCTATTATACATAATTCTTTCAAATATTTTAGAGAGTAATGCTAACACAGAAACAGGCCTATAATTATTTAACATTATACTATTTCCTCTTTTGTAAATGGGTATTACTCGAGCAATCTTCCCAATATATATGTCTTTATTCACCTCCATATTGAAGTACATGTGTTATACATGGTATACAGTAAAGACAATACAAATACAATTCTACATAGTATTATAACCGATAAATAAATAAATAATTGCGTAGCTAATTTTAATTATAAATGTTAATAAATCTTCTTTTTTTATTTGACATTACATAAATGCGTCAGAACTTCTATTGAAAAACTTACCAAATACACACATTATTAACATTATGTACAGAGGGTGAAACATTGCAGCATCTGTTTATAAAAGTACAAACGAAAAAGTACAGCCGAAATTGGCACAAGGCTGGTACACCGCCTGAAACCACCCAGCCGGCACAATACGTCGGTCCCATGTCGATCCAATGCTGGTCCAGCGTCTACGACGTTGGCCCAAGATCAGATCAACACAGGGCCAGCGCACTGGGCCGGCCGGGGTGGGTCCAACTCTAATCCCAAAATGGCTTAAATTCGTATGATTACTGTGACATTTCAAGGTATTGTGAACAGCTCGTGGAAAATCACAGTCGATCTAAATTCGCCTTGAACTTGGTGTACATTGTGGCGAGAAAAGTGATAATGTCCTCATATATAACCTGCCACTCTGTAATGTAAGGACAATTCAATCCGCTCAATAACATAATCATTTTCTCATTGTCACAAAGCGAGCCTAACGACTCAGCCAGGGGACCGGGCATAGACTGAGTAGCGGCGGCCCAGCTGACACTTCTAAGAGGTTCAAGACTCGCACAGCTCAACAACGCGTGAGCAACAGTTAATCTGTCATAAGAATCGCACAGAGAGCATATTTGTAAATGTTGGACATTATCACCTGAAAAACTATAAAAGATACATCCGCTACCGATTAAAATCCTAGCAGCAGTTTTACATTTACTTAAAAAAGCCTGATTACGTTTTGCAACCTTCCAAATCCATAAACAGTTCACAGATTTCACACATTTGTTAAACAAATATAAACTTGTGTACATTATGCGGGACATATTCCAACGCGCAATATGCTGTTGACTTACAGAGTTATAAACACATTTTTTCCAACGTGTAGATGACATGGGAGTTGCACTAAGAAATAATTCATTGTACACGATATCCAGTAGATTATATTTCTTACAAGTTTTATATAAAACAGCAATGGGTCCCTCATATGTAGAAATATCTTTATCTATATACATTTGCATAAAAACATGAACAGTCAATTTACGGGCTATGGAGCGAGGTTCAGCACAAATTAACTTGTGTACATAGCATAACCGTTTTATGTCAATGTGTGACTCAATACTCAGCCATCCAAGTGAAGCAGTGACCGCTAGACATGAGCTGTGATTTGGCAGACTCTGTAGGGCGCGTGCTGCCCATACATGAGCCTGCTCCATCATTAATACACTCTGTTCACTCATTGACCACACCTCACACCCGTATAGTAATTTAGGCACTGCCACAGCCCAGTACAGTTTACTACCAATGATAGGATCAATACCACTCGAGCAATCTTTAGTTCATCAGGGAACACCCCTTGTGTTATTGATAAGTTTAATATATGTAATAACGGTTCGCTAAAAACATTATATGTATTTTTAACAACCTTAGTATGAAATCTATCCCATCCAGGGTCAGAATTCTTTAAGAGCAATATTATTCTAGAAACTTCAGAATAGGTAACATATTTTAGAAAAATATTTCCTCTTATGTTATTTGGGATATAGCTTAAAGGATCCAGGGAATAATTTGCTTCAGAAAAATTGTGTAGCAATTTAGCATACTAGCATGTGTCAAGCTACTATTCTCCATACGAAGAACTGCTACACCAACATATTATTGTGTAGCATTTGCCCAAAATTGCGTAGCAAATTGCACCGCTACACCAGACAAATTATTCCCTGGGATCTCTATCACATTTAAGTATTTTTTAGCCACATCGGGCCGATGTTAACGTAAAAATTATTAAAGCTGTCAGACATAACGTTGGTGTCTGTAACAATTTTATTATTTATAACAAATTTATTAGGCGTCACTTTTGTTTTTTTCTTGTCTGTGACTTCTTTAATAACAATCCATGTCTTCATCATGTTATTTTTATGTTGATTAAATAAATCAGCATAATGATCCCTCTCTGTTCTTCGAACTAATGTATTTGGCAGACGTTTATCATTTTTGTATGCAATGTCGTTGGTAAATGTCGGGTTTTTAATAAATGTTTTGTATAATTTGTTTTTCATTTTAATAGAGATTTTTAAAGCTGGTGATAGCCAGGGCTTCTTTGTCCTATAGTTTACTTTAACAACTTTTAATGGAAAACATTTGTCATATTCTTTGATGTATATGCATCCTGATATGCATTGTTCTGTGTGATCGGAGACCAATCAATTTCAGTCAGTTTGGATATAAAACTATCCATATTTCTCTTATTGAAAATTCGACATTTACTTTGAACAGGTGGCTCGTAAATTTTATCTTTGAGCACTGCGAAAATAGGGAAATGATCAGAAATATCCGTGTATAATATGCCGCTTAGAATACCTGTGTTATTGTTACTACATCATGTATTTGTATAAATATGATCAATAAGAGTTACCCTGTTTTTATTGACACGGTAGGTTCAGTACTCCACAAACAGGTCTAGGGGATCTACCCCCAGATTTATTACAATGGTCACAGGATGAGGATAGCATTCAAGCCCATCAAAATCCATATTTAGTTCATACATTTAACTCATTACAATTCAATTAAAGTCCTAGATTTCTTAAAGTGCTGACCGTGGCCGGTAGGGATTAGAGGGTGGCAGCGGTGAGTGTTGACTTTTTGCTATGAATATGACAGATGAGAGATTGATATGGGACCACACCCAGTACAGTAACCCGTGACACTTCAAGGCCAACAGGCACAGTTTATCCCTGATATTATCACTCAGTGACGACATCAAACCCATTTGGGAGAGTACTCCACAAACAGATCACGTCCTAAGCATCAATCATTGTTCACCTTCCCCTGAACTATCCAACCGGCTGTCCTCGTGTCAGTTTGAAACTCGCTAGTTTAAAAATACCCCCTTTCTGCGCCTCTCGAAGGGCTATTTTTGCAAACCAAAAAACGCAGAAAATGGGATATTTTTACACTACAGCCTGTCAGACAAGCCTCTCGTCGGAAAGCTTGCAGTGACACCTCATCGACAACCCGACGAGCAGATGCAATATTTATTTTTTTCAATGCACCTGGGAAAGCCGACACTAAAAACACAACAGACCCTGTGTTAACCCAGACCATATCATACCCAGCATATGCCATACCCACCACGTGCCATACCCAGACCATGCTTACCCGCCCATGCAAACCCAATCCATGCCATACACAGCCCATTACATACCCAGCCCATGACATATCCATCCCATGACATACCTAGCCCAAGACATACCCAGCCCATGCTATACTCAGCCCATGCTATACCCAGCCCATGCCATACCCAGCCCATGCCATGCCCCAAACCCAACACGTGCCATACCTAGCCCATGGCATACCTAGCCCATGCCATATCTAGCCCATGCCATACCCATCCCATGACCCAATCCATGTCATACCCAGCACGTGCCATACCTAGCCCATGCACGTGCCATACCTAGCCCATGCATGTAATACCCAGCCCATGACATACCCAATCCATGCCATACCCGGCACGTAATAGTAGTAGTAGTAAATCATTGCTTTACGTCATATTTAGGCACAAATGTTCTTTTAAATGACATTGTAATATGATAAAAACGTTGTAGTCAATTGATGAGATGAATTATGTACTGATGATGAAGTGAGGGTGGAGGGTGATAGGGCATGGTAGGTTATTCACAGCGTTTTCCTTCGCTCACCCGATAATGGGGTTCTGGGCATGTCTAGGAGATATACCCCCAGACATGCCCAGACGGCCGGAGACTTGGGTTTCGCTGTGCAATTTAATGCTGAAACTCCGTGGCATTTCGCGCAGCTCCGCTATCCTCTGGTCGAATAGTAACTGCTAACAGAGTAACGATAGTAACAGAGTAACAATAGAAAGGGTAACTCCATTCATTCCCCGTGTGAGAGACCTAATGTCAGCAAACACGCTATTGCTTGCTATTTAAGGCTACCACGGCCTACACCATATTTTTTTAACTAAGAATATGCTAATATAGCAGCGTATGCCCGGGCTGAATCTTTATCATAGTAATGCATTTGATTTTATATCACGGTCGCTAGCAACTCTGGTCGAATAGTAACTGCTAACAGAGTAACGATAGTAACAGAGTAACAATAGAAAGGGTAACTCCATTCATTCCCCGTGTGAGAGACCTAATGTCAGCAAACACGCTATTGCTTGCTATTTAAGGCTACCACGGCCTACACCAGCGCAGGCACTGATGCGGGTGCTCCATTGGCTCCACTGAGGCTGCAGCTGCCCTTGGATGATTGCTGTAGACTAGAGCTTCCGTACAATGCTGTACACTGCATTTAACAGACGGAACAGATCCCTAATGACCCTCCCCGTATGGGAGCAAAAAATACTACTACTAGCAATCATCCCAGTACCCCAATTAAATAAACAACCCTAAAATGTACGATATAGGCCTACATTGTGTCATGTTTTTTTTGTCTTTTTTATATCATTTGAAGCTAGAAATCGAGTCAGCAATTTTAGCTGCAAATGAGAGCAAAAAATAATTGAACACGTTAGTGTCGCTCAATAAAGTGTTAAAGGTGTGAGGCTACACAATGGGTCAATTGTAGGGCTGCGGCGGCCTGATATAACCCTCTCTGTCCCCGAGATGTGATGACGGACCCGAGTACAAAAATACAACAGTGAGGCGCTTCTCGTACAAATCATGACATATTTTTTTAACTAAGAATATGCTAATATAGCAGCGTATGCCCGGGCTGAATCTTTATCATAGTAATGCATTTGATTTTATATCACGGTCGCTAGCAACTAAAGTGTGCTTGTTATCCTAAAACAATTTTGCCGTGCCGTGCGAAGTCAAAAGGCAGTAAGGTTTATTTAATTTACAAGTAAGCCGATACTGTGTTTTGGATTTTCAGGGCAGAACTTCATTCCGTGTGTACCCTAAATAGCCTTGATCTTTTCCATGACACAATGTGCCCTCAGGCTCATTTAAAATTTTTTACAAGGACGGCAAAATGTTGGCGGCGCTGGCCCAAAATTTTACCATCATTAGGCCTACTGCAAGTTTTTAAGCTGGCGTTCTTTACAACGTATTAGCTTAGACACAGACAATTTATTTAATATTTATTAGGCCCCACCGGAGGCTAGGAGCCTTTTAATTTTATTGCAATAATGTTTTGGTCCTAATTTGCAGAAAGAGGGTTGCCATAGGTAGGAAACGGTTGACATTTCTGAGAAACAGTCCTTATGAACAGGTCAAATATAACCTTTGATGTCGCTAGGTCAAATAGTTGCGTATTTGAATGTAAAGAAAAAATATATTCATGATTATATTCCTGATTAGAGCCTATATATAGGATAAGGCTGGAATGATGTTGGCCCAGCGTCACAGACGGTGGCCCCGCATTACATAAGCATTGGACTAATGTATCGTGTTATCTGGGTAGTAGCTTTGGGCCAACATTGAAACCGTTGTGGGTGAATAGCATGTGTTTGCTGGGGTGCTGCCGTAAAGTGTATAGCATACTCAGTGTTAGAGTAATGTTGGGCCAGCGTCGTAGACAATTTGTCGACATAGAACCAGCAATGGGCTACGAGGTAGGCCTACATCTAGAGACACGTGGCAGAACGATTCACTGACAAGTATTGAATGGATGTTGGCTAGCGATGGTGGTGGGAGGAATAAACAGTGAAGATATATTTTGATATTTTAAATTGTCTCCTTGGTTTTAATTATATTCTGGAGATTTAGGATTCTTGTTCATGAGGAAGACCAATACAGTTATGTTCACAAAATACTAAGCCAAACTTTTGTCTATAGCATGGTATCAGATA
>OZ024917.1:51092973-51262473 GCA_964017125.1 Flabesymbios commensalis
ATAAAAAAACAGTAATTTTTGAAAATATGCATAGTGACAGCTTAAAATGCCCAACCATGAACCAGCATTGCACCAACCATGAACCAGCATTGCACCTAAGTTTCATATGACCTCATGTGAAGTTAGAAACGCTCTTTCATGAAGGACCTAATCAGTTGAGAAAAAACAGTTCAGCCACAGGTGGTCAATTGTCGGGAATTTTCAGTCTGGCTTTGCCCTGTGATTGGCTAAGAATACATTGTTGCCCAATCAGATGTCTACAATCTGGCTCGAGATAACGGCTGGTCGCGGCTGTGCGAAGCCGGGACACCCCGCCTTGTCCGCTTCCGCTCTGCAAAATCAACCGGAAATTACCTCGAGAATCCGATTAATCCGGAATTATCCGCGTGTCGTGTCACCAACTGTACTCCACAGCTGGACGCATCCTGTAAACCTCCAACTGTAGTCCACAGCTGGACGCACCATGTAAACCACCAACTGTTGGCCACAGCTGGACGCACCATGTAAACCACCAACTGTAGTCCACAGCTGGACGCACCATGTAAACCACCAACTGTTGTTCACAGCTGGACGCACCATGTAAACCACTAACTGTAGTCCACAGCTGGACGCACCATGTAAACCACCAACTGTTGGCCACAGCTGGACGCACCATGTAAACCACCAACTGTAGTCCACAGCTGGACGCACCATGTAAACCACCAACTGTTGGCCACAGCTGGACGCACCATGTAAGCCACCAACTGTAGTCCACAGCTGGACGCACCATGTAAACCACCAACTGTTGTTCACAGCTGGACGCACCATGTAAACCACTAACTGTAGTCCACAGCTGGACGCACCATGTAAACCACCAGCTGTAGTCCACAGCTGGACGCACCATGTAAACCACCAGCTGTAGTCCACAGCTGGACGCACCATGTTTACAAACCACCAACTGTAAGCCACAACTGGACGCACCATGTAAATACAAGCCGCCAACTGTAGTCCACAGCTGGACGGATCCAGCCGGATCCTGTAAACACAAACCACCAGCTGTAGTTCACATCTGGACGCACCATGTAAATACAAACCACCAACTGTAGTCCACAGCTGGACGCACTCTGTAGACACAAAACACCAAATGTACTCCACAGCTGGACGCACCATGCAAACACAAAACACCAACTGTAGTCCACAGCTGGACGCACCCTGTATACCACCAACTGTAGTCCACAGCTGAACGGATCCTGTAAACACAAACCACCAAATGTAGTCCACAGCTGGACGCATCCTGTAAACACAAACCACCAACTGTAGTCCACATCTGGACGCACCATGTAAATACAAGCCACCAACTGTAGTCCACAGCTGGACGCACTCTGTAGACACAAAACACCAACTGTACTCCACAGCTAGACGCACCATGTAAACACAAAACACCACCTGTAGTCCACATCTGGATGCACCATGTAAATAAAAACCAACAACTGTGATCCACAGCTGGACGCACCATGTAAACCAACAACTGTGATCCACAGCTGGACGCACCATGGAAACCACCAACTGTAAGCCACAGCTGGACGCACTCTGAAAACAATAACCACCAACTGTGGTCCACAGCTGGACGCACCCTGTAAACCACCAACTGTAATCCACAGCTGGACGCACCCTGTAAACACAAAACTACCAGCTGTAGTCCACAGCTGGATTCACCATGTAAACACAAAACACCAACTGTGGTCCACAGCTGGATGCACCCTGTAAACACAAACCACCAACTGTAGTCCACAGCTGGATTCACCATGTAAATACAAACCACCAACTGTGGTCCACAGCTGGATGCACCCTGTAAACACCAACCACCAACTGTGGTCCACAGCTGGACGCACCATGTAAACCACCAACTGTAGTCCACATTTGGACGCATCCTGTAAACCACCAACTGTAGTCCACAGCTGGATTCACCATGTAAACACAAAACACCAACTGTGGTCCACAGCTGGATTCACCATGTAAACACAAACCACCAACTGTGGTCCACAGCTGGATGCACCCTGTAAACACAAACCACCAGCTGTAGTCCACAGCTGGATTCTCCATGTAAACACAAAACACCAACTGTGGTCCACAGCTGGATTCACCATGTAAACACAAACCACCAACTGTAGTCCACAGCTACATGCACCATGTAAACACAAAACACCAACTGTAGTCCACAGCTGCATGCACCCTGTAAACACAAACCACCGACTGTAGTCCACAGCTGGATTCACCATGTAAACACAAAACACCAACTGTGGTCCACAGCTGGATGCACCCTGTAAACACAAACCACCAACTGTAGTCCACAGCTGGATTCTCCATGTAAACACAAACCACTAACTGTGGTCCACAGCTGGATGCACCCTGTAAACCACCAACTGTAGTCCACAGCTGGATTCACCATGTAAACACAAAACACCAACTGTAGTCCACAGCTGCATGCACCCTGTAAACACAAACCACCAACTGTAGTCCACAGCTGCATGCACCCTGTAAACACAAAACACCAACTGTGGTCCACAGCTGGACGCACCATGTAAACCACCAACTGTAGTCCACATCTGGACGCATCCTGTAAACCACCAACTGTAGTCCACAGCTGGATTCACCATGTAAACACAAAACACCAACTGTGGTCCACAGCTGGATTCACCATGTAAACACAAACCACCAACTGTGGTCCACAGCTTGATGCACCAAGTAAACCACCAACTGTAGTCCACAGCTGGACGCACCCTGTAAACACAAATAAAACAACCAACTGTATTCCACAGGTGGTGAATATGATCCCTAACTAATTGTACTGAAGGGAAAGCAGCAAAAAAGTAAATTAATATGCCTACTACCAGACAGCAGTTTAGTGGACAATAAAACGAAAAAACCCCACTTTATAAATATTTAATTCATTGGAATAGAAAGCGAAAGCGAAAGCTGTGAACATAGTTTTTTCACATGGTGCGCAAATACCTCGATTCACAGTTTGTTATTTTCATTCAAGCATACAACAAATTCACCCACCCACATTCGAGGTTTCATGTGATATTTTTTAATGTGTTCATAGCGCCTTAACCCTTTAACCGCCAAATTATTCAACTGTAATTTTCACCCACTTGAAAGTGTGTCTCGCTGACGCGATCCACAACTTCAAGTGAGTGAAAATTATTTAGATTTGACAAAATGGAGCTCAACTTTTTTTCAAACATTGCTGATTGATGCCACATTTTATCTTTAACATGTTCAATGTTATGTGCTAATAAAAAATGAAAATCCGAATATATGCGGCACCGGCGGTGAAAGGGTTAACATGTTAACACCAGTAGATCCACGTGATCAGGTGGTTACCGAGTCGAATCGAGTGTTTTATTCCCCCAGCAGCCGTTGGCGCGACTATATCCATGGAAATTACCCGTTTACAGTCACAATGCTCACAATTCAAAAACTAATATCAAGACATCCTATATCAGGCCGTGAGGACGTATTTCACATGTATTCAATAAATTCCATTCCTCGGTCTCTCGCCTCAAATGCCAATGTGTATTAACATTTGTCCTTCAGCATACTGGGGGAAACCGAATTATCCTAACCCGGTAAACACGAGACACTGAGCCAATGTTGGTTTAATGTTGGGCCAGCGTCGCAGACGATGGACCAACATTAAACCAACATTGGCTCAGTGTCTCCTGTTTTCTGGGAATGATGTTAGAGGTGATGCATGCCGAGTACATGTCGTGGAGTATAGACTTCCACCCAGCAATGGCTCAACGTTGGGTCAGCGTCCAGCGTTGATCCAATGCTCGTTGAAATCGTTTCCTTTGAAGTAGTTCTGTCTAATATTGCGCCATAGTCTTGGGGTAATATTGACTTTCAGGGTGGATTCGATTGATTGATTGACTAATTGATTGATTGATTGATTGATTGATTGATTGATTGATTGATTGATTGATTGATTGATTGATTGATTGATTGATTGATTGATTGATTGATTGATTGATCGATCGAATAATTGATTGATTGATTGATTGATTGATTGATTGATTGATTGATTGATTGATTGATTGATTGATTGATATAAAACATGTAGGATAAAATAACATGTGACACTCTTTGTATTATGTATAATGGACTTTACCGAGAACACCAAACAGCAGCATTTGAGAAATAACCACGTTTTATTAATCTATAACAGATATAGGCCGAATGTATCTAAGTATGAGTATGTCTAACTCACCAGCGAACAATATCCCATACAGATGTAGTTGTCAATCACCAGGCTGTGTCCACGTACACTGAAGTTTTAGTCCATGTCATAAAAACGGGTACATTACTAGACATGAGCCATACATTTTACAATTACAAAATACCAGGTCGAGCAGTCTTCGGGGGAGGGCAGATTGGGTTCATGAACCCATTGGAAGAAATACATCTGCTCGCATCTCCCAAACCAACTGTGTACAATCAAGTTCCTTTCCACTGGTGAATCAGAAGAATATGCCCTCAGACTATACTTGGCTGAACCTGATTTGGGAGGATTCATAACTTTGTTCACAAACTAATTTGCAATGATTTTCTTGAGTTTTAGTAGGGTCCAAAACCATGATTCCGTGACCAACCTTCTGCAAGTAACGTTTGACGGTTGTTTTGGGTAGCTTAAGGTATTTGTAAAAAAATAAGCTTCTACGCCTCTTTTAAAAAGGCGGGCGGAATTTTCCAGAGCGTAAAATCCAAAATGGCCGCCATTGGTCACGGTGAAAAGCAAGAATTCACTTATTTCATCCACTGGTCTCCAAGTGGAACACATTTTTTAATTCATTTATGTAGGAAATAGATTTATCGAGGTTTTAGTAGTAGTATTTACCATATAAGTGTCAAAATGTAAGATTTATACCCCCTGAAATATAAACAGCTAACTTTTGATCTGGCTGACCTAAAATTTCATGTGACACCTCTTTTTCATATATTTTTGGGGTGGGGAATCGATTTGTGGGGTTATTTTTAAAATTGTGTGCTTCCTTCATGTGAAAATCCAAGATGGCAGCCGTTCAGCATAAGGTAAAGCCCAAAATGATCAATTTACAGTGCAGGTTACAAAAAACAATACAAGTAAGTTGTAAAACATATCTTCAACAAAAACATCATCTGATATTCAGCAAAATAACGTAAAAAAGAACAATAATTGACTCGAATTGATAAACATTATTAATAAAACCTTATGAAACTATTTAAAACTAAAATCACAATCTAAGATATCTTGTGAAAATTCATAAAAGACTAGTAGACAAAGCCAAAAATACTATTATCACGATATTTGAAGGTATAGTCAACTGGTAAAATATGCAGGACACGGGTCCCCCAGAATGCTATGGTGCCCGTGGGTATACCATAATAATACTCTGTGCATTTCATACCGAACGGCACATTATAATATTAAGAGCAAGTTCCCAAATCATAGCAAGTCCATATACTTGAGCGACATCTATGAGTTAATAATTCCACAAATGCTCTTATCTGGGCGTTGTGTTTGAAAGCTAACTGACTGTATTACTGTGAGGCTCTCGAAAGAGCTGACCCCCACGCATGTATTGACATCGGGGCTTTCTCAGCAAACAGTACACTCACCCAATGTTGGTTTAATGTTGGGCCAGCGGCACAAAAGCGTTGGTCTAACATTTATACATTTTTGGGGTGGGAAATCGATTTGTGGGGTTCTTTTTTAAAATTGTGTGCTTCCTTCATGTGAAAATCTAAGATGGCCTGCTCCTAATATGAACTGATAGTGACTAGAGTAATTATATAATTAAAAAAATGAAGAAAAATGTCATAGGAATGTCGCTAACATGTTACATGCAAACCTTGACAACACCATAGTATCGCACTCTCTCATTGAAAAAAAATAGTAAGTTGAATTATTTTAAACATGTGTACAGTTTAGTTTTTTTAGAAAACGTTACATGAATCGGTGTCTCGTGCAATAGCATCAAATACGTCACAAGAATGATCTTTGTAGCAACAATTGTCATCAGTCTGAGTCAGAATAGCGTACTGGTCCGCAATGACCATTCATCATTTCCCATACATGGCCAATGGGAGAAGGATGGTTTCGAAGTTCTGCATGGCGCTGAATATAAGCTAAATAATTAGCACGCATAATAATTAAATTTAGGCTGTCATTATCCGGTGGGAGGCGCATTAGAGATAACTGTGACATTCCCCGACACAGACCAGTGTGTCAGATGGAAGCTGCTCGTAAACCGGAATAGTAATGAGGTGGTGGACGTTTATAACCAAATTTATCTTTTATGCTTTTTTTAAATAGGAACTTCCACATCGTGGCATCCTGATTTTATTAGCACTTCATGTAGCATATCTAGTCGAGCCAGCTGTTGGTTGATAAATTTGGGACAAATACACTGGGATAACCACATTAATTTTTGCCACTTCCTTCGTTTAAAAAAAGGTTCCCAGCCAAGTTAAAATAAGAGTTTTACGAAGCTGGTTGGCATGTTCTCAAAAAGAATGGGCAAAAGAAGAATTATCTAATGCGCCTCCCACCGGATAATGTCAGCCTAAATTTACATATTATGCATGTGAATTATTTAGCCTATATTCAGCGCCATCCAGAGCTCAGAAACCATCCTTCTCCGATTCGCCATGGATGGGAAATGATTAATGGTCATTGCAGACCAATATGCTATACCAACGTAGATCTCCCGGCAAAACTTACACCACACCCAAGCAAAGAACAAATGATTCAGAGTGTGAGTCATATTTATTTGAATCAGACTAAAGACAAAAAATGTTGTTGCTACAAAGATCATTCTTGTGACGTACTTGATGCTATTAAACGAGATACTGATTCGTGTAACGTTTTCTATTAAAACTAAGCTGTACACATGTTTAAAATCATTCAACTTACTGGGGTTTTTCAATGTGAGAGTGGAATACTATGGTGTTGACACAATTTGCATGTAGCATGTCAGGAACATTCCTATGACATGTTCTGAATTCGCATGCGTAGGTCACGTGTAGTCATTCAGTATACAGTACAGGTTGAATGATTGCATTCAGCTGAGTAATTCAACCTCATTACAAGACTGTGGGTACTACTCGAGACAACGAGACACTCGCCCAACACTGTTTTAATGTTAGACCAACGTCTGCGACGCTGGCCCAACAATAAACCAGCACTGGGTGAGTGTACACTGTTTTCTGGAAAAGCCTTCATGTCAACACATGCGTGGGAGTCAGCTGTTTCGAGATCCCCGCAGTAATACAGTCAGTAATACAGTCAGCTTTCAAACACAACACCAGATAAGAGCATTGGTGGAATTATTAACTCATAGATGTCGCTCAAGTATATGGACTTGCTATGATTTGGGAGCTTGCTCTTAATGCGGCGTTTGGTATGAAATGCAAATAGTATTATTATGGTATACCCATGGACACTATTGCATTCCGGGTGACCCATGTCCTGCGTATTTTACCAGTTTACTATACCTTCAAATATCGTGATAATAGTATTTTTGGCTGTGCCTACTAGTCTTTTATGAATTTTCACAAGATATCTTGTGATTTTAGTTTTAAATAGTTTCATAAGGTTTTATTAATAATGTTTATCATTTCGAGTCAATTATTGTTTTCCTTTACGTTATTTTGCTGAATATCAGATGATGTTTTCGTTGAAATATAATGTTTTACAACTTACTTGTATTGTTTTTGTAACCTCAAATAGCAGAGCACATAACATTTTTTATTGATTCACTGTGAATTGATCATTTTGGGCTTTACCTTATGCTGAACGGCGGCCATCTTGGATTTTCACATGAAGGAAGCACACAATTTAAAAAATAACCCCGCAAATCGAGTCCCCACCCCAAAAATATATAAAAAAGAGGTGTTACATGAAATTTTAGGTCAGTCAGATCAATAGTTAGCTGTTTATAACGGATTACACCCCTCGGTGACGCGTCTTCCTATTTTGGGGGTATAAATCTTACATTTTCACACTTATATGGTAAATAATAATACTATGACCTCAATAAATCAATTTCCTACATAAATGCTTTCAAAAATGTGTTCCACTGGGAGACCAGTAGATTAAATAAGTGAATTCTTGCTTTTCACCGTGACCGATGGCAGCCATTTTGGATTTTACGCTCTAGAAAATTCCGCCCGCCTTTTTAAAAGAGGCGTAGGAGCTTATTTTTTACAAATACCTCAAGCTACCCAAAACAACCGTCAAACGTTACTTGCAGAAGGTTGGTCACGGAATCATGGTTTTGGACCCTACTATTTGAAAAGTCGTGCAGTACTTAATGTGGGGAAGAACAAGCGTTCACCTGCAGCAGCAATTTCTTTTTGCAATACATCTTTGTTGTAAATTGTTGTTTTCTCTGCTCTGACGTTGGGTCTCTTTCTCCAAATATCGCATGCCTGAGCCTTATCTCGATTTGGTCTCCGAGTGGCATTCTATCAACATAACATGTACAAAAATTGCAGACAACATTAGCACCAGGATCGACATCACTGTAGGCCTACTATGTGCTTTGCTAACGATAAGGTCATTAGCATCAGTCTCTGCTTGGTGGGTCATAATTCCAGCTGCATTCCACTCCCCTGAAACCATCGTGATTACTAAATGCCGTCTTGTTATGTCCATTCACAAGAAACTCCTCGTGAGGTGCACATGATTGTGTTGTTCCTTGGTGATACAGCTACGTCGACAGGCGTATCTTTACTGGCTCTCCTGGTTTGTTCGATTACATTGGTACTGAGCTTCTGAGAACCGTATCCATTAAAGACAACAATGACAAAGCGATTTTGGAAATGTTTTTTAATGTCCAACATATACCCCTGTATAGCAAGGTGTATTCCACACAATTGGCCTAGGCCTACTAGTATGTGACCAGGTGATTGTGTATAAGGATATGAGATCAGATATTGCTGCCGTTGGTATAAATATTTGAAATCTAATCAATTGGCTGTAACTTGACGAGCAAGCAATCCCTGATAGGCCATCCAGCCAGAAAACACGGCAAACACGAGAGGTAGCGTGCTCGGCTTCAGACCGCCAGGGCTAGAATTTCGCATCCTGTGTCTGTAGGGCAGTGTCATCTTATTCATCTCACCATCCTTAGGAGGCTCCCTGGCCCAATTTAGCCATATATGTGTATAAAAATGGCCTAAACCCCCTTTCATTTTATCTCATGTTTGCCACCCAGCCAGCAAACACGATATCCCTCATGAATATGAAATAAATGGAGTTTTAGGCCTCCTTTGTGCACATATAGGCTGAGATGGGTCAGGAGAAACTCCTGAGGATGGTGAGATGACACTGCCCTCTAAACAGAGGATTTGAAATTTGGACCCTGGTGGTCTGAGGTCGAGCACGCTACCTCTCGGTTATGGAGGCTCCCACAATATTTATTCATTACGAATGAGCGTGAAAGAAACATTTTGTTTCTTTGAAACTTGAAGGCCAGAATGGGGTTCGAACCCGTGATTTCCGACTTTGCAAGCAGGCAGTTTTAACCACTGCACCAGGGCCCCCGCCCTGGCATCCCTCATATAGACCACCTAACCAGCAAACACGTGATCTGGATGAGTATTGACCAGCCCGTGTTGGTGTTTTGATCAGCTTCTCGGTACGATTTCTTTCCATTTTTATGTCCATGTTTACACCTGGAGCATCCAAAATAATACATTTTATTTCAGTCATCAGTGTTCATTACTCTGAAACATATCTTTCTGTTTGGTATACGCACAGTGATCTCCGTTGGTGTGAAGCTGGTAGTACAGTTTAAAGCGGCAACTATTTCATGCATTTTATATATACTAATAAAATACACCCGTGACATCAGTCTATTGTTAAAACAGTAGATTCGGATCTACGAATCTACTGTTATTTTGCACTGGTCGGGTCGGGCACATACGGGTTTACCCATGAAACTGCATGCCAGAATGAAATCGAGGTGTTCTGTATCAAATCTTGAAACATCTGCATGTTTAAATGTGTAGGTCGAAGAATGAATTCAATTACAATTGATTCGTAGATCCGAATATACTTGGCGCTTCGAGCCTCGTACATTCGGATCTACAAATCTATCGAATTTCTTTCTTTCTCCTTGACGTAGTAGGTGAATAAACATAATAAACGGTGGTTTTTAGCTAACTATCTAACATTTATTATAACTTTAGTGGAATATGACAGACAACACCAAACTGCTCACAACCTCAGCTTTTTCATTTTTTATGAACAAACTACATACCAAAAACCTTCATGCATTTGTATCAATATTCACAGTTGATAATAAATAATAGCTTATTAAGCTTAATTACTAATTAAAAATACATTTAGCTTAGTAATTCTAAATTAAACTTGATGAGTGCGACGACTAGCCTACTACTGATGATCTGATCTGACGACTTGAACTGTTTCACGCTCCAAGTGTCATCATTTACTGGATTAGCCTAACCTTTTAATCTCTAACATTTTCGCGGCCATAACTCAACCAAGCAAACTATATATTGTACAATGGACGGTGGATTAACCCTTTATTGAAGCGCTCAATTAAATAATTTTATTTTCACCCACTTGAAGTTGTGTCTCGCTACCGCGACCCACAACTCAAGTGGGTGGAAATTACTCTTATTTGTTTAATTTGTGACTTTTCAAATCTTGACTATTATCGTGGTTATCACTTCAAGGGTTGATACTTGTACTTTGGTCGTCTTATGGATGGCTAATCTACAACCAAACAAACAGCAGACGTCCAGCTCATATTGATGTGAACGTCTCCTGTTTGCTGCGAAGAAATGAGGAATCGCCATCGCGCTGCACGACTTGATGTGTAGGAAATATTGGGGATTTTTTGCTTTTTTTAAACCGGGGCTCATTTTTTTATAATTATGCAGTGCGGGTGCTGTGCGTGTGCAGTCTCTATATATGTGGTATGAAATGTTGTTGTTATGATATTAACCGAATTAAAAAATCCTTGTAATATTTTTTAATAGTGTCGGTATGCTCCGACGGTGACGTGTTACGTCGAGCTCTCTTTAAAATGTATTTTTTCATCTGTTACACTTTATATCAAATTGCGTCTAACTGTCACAGCAGATGTATGAATGATCACTTATCGGAGACGCGTTGTGTGTGAGTGATACGGGATGACAACTTTATTACAAATTTCAAATAGAACTGTTGATTTCTAAGATGTACATGTACTGTATTGAAGGTGTGTACACTAACTGTTATTCAGAGTCAGCTATACTCAGCACGACACCTGTATATACGTTTTCAGCCAGAAAATTCACCATCACAAAATGACGAATAAGCATAAGGGGGCAACCATTCAATATCTAGGGGGAGGGCAGGGATATTTTCGAAATAAATAATTAAAGGCAGGGAAAAGGTGAAATAAATAATTTGATGTCGATCCCATTTGAAATAAATAATTTATGGCATATTGGGCAAGCCTACATGTTTTGGCGTACTAAACTATTTTCTAGCCGATGAAATTTTGAAGATTCTGGAGATATTCAGTTTCTCACATTGCAAAATATTAGGCTAATATCATATTATATACTTAATAAATAATACATTGGCAATTTTTGAAAGTCGTTCCAAAAGTGGTTGAAATAAATAATTTGTTAACCGTACAGCTGGAAAAAAATAACCATGAGCTGGATCATATTGAAAAAAAATATTTTGGTCCATCCCAATATCCCTGCCCCCCCCCCCCTGGATATTAAATTGTAGCCCCCTAATAAGAGGAGGAAGCCAAATACTCCAAATACTAGGTCTGATTCACCAGCACATTCACAATCAGAGAGTGTTACCCAAATCGGACTGGATGAGGCTGACATCCAAAAACTAATATATGGCTATAAATGGCTATAAATGAGGCAGTCTTTAGCATCAGTGAAAAACTCGATTATGCTCTTGAGCATTTAAAGGGTCAACAAGTTTCGGTGACTTCACTTTTGAACAAATTACGTGACAAAGACAATATAATAACAGAGCTCGAGCAGAAAATAGATTCGATGCGCAAGATATGGAATTCGAATTAAATGACTTTGAACAATATGGTAGAAATAATTCGATCAGGATCTTCAATCTAGTTACAAAAAAACATGATTCAACATCGGCAGTATTGCAACTCTTAAAA
The DNA here is from genome assembly GCA_964017125.1 of Flabesymbios commensalis. Classification (NCBI taxonomy): domain Eukaryota; kingdom Metazoa; phylum Annelida; class Polychaeta; order Terebellida; family Flabelligeridae; genus Flabesymbios; species Flabesymbios commensalis. The sequence goes on from OZ024917.1 coordinate 51,105,162, forward strand.
GACAAGTTGGAAATCCAATTGAGCGCATCGGATATTGTGGCAGCACACCCTTTACCACAGAATTTTTCAGGTTCAAATCGAGCCTCACGCCCTCCTCCTCCGATCATAGTATTTTTTTTGAAAAACAACGAGAAGGTTTGGTAATCCAGAATAGAAGAAAATTGAAAGGAAATACCTCAAAAATCAGTATTCATGAGGACTTAACACGGATAAATATGCTTCTGCTGAACAGAGTCAAACGTGATGATCGTGTATTTGCCGCCTGGTCTTCAAGAGGTCTGATATGGTGCATACATAAAAACAGCAATGTGAAAATTAATGCGAGACTTTTTGAAACTATTGACGGTGCTTTATCACGATCAAATCTTGGAGTAACAATAACTTCGGACCTGAATTGGAACAAGCATATTAATCAGACAGAGGGCAAGGCAAACCAAACACTGGGCTTTGTAAAGAGAAACATCAAAACAAGGTCACATAACATCAAGACGAAAACATATAAAGCACTTGTTCGTCATCGCCTAGAGTACTGTGCTAGCGTGTGGGATCCACATACTCAAAGTGCTATACAAAAGATGGAGATGGTGCAGAGGCGGGCAGCCAGATATGTCCTGAAACGGTACCACAACACCAGTAGCGTCTCAGATATGCTAGCCCAGCGACGGTGTTGCCTCCGCCTTACTATGTTGTATAAAATCAAGAACAGTATTGTCACAATAGATCCTACTCCCTATCTGAAGCCAATACGCATCACAACCAGAACGAATTCACTGTCTTTTCTCCCCTACAGATGAAATACTGAATCATTTAAACATGCATATTTTCCAAGAACAATACCAATCTGGAACACTGTACCAGACACAATAGTCTTATCCCCATCTCAAAATGCCTTCAAAGCTGCAGTTGCTAAATATGTCTGCAGTTTCCCCTCACAATCTTTTTAACTTAAACTGTTTTTAACATGCACCTTGTTGGCAAGCTACTCTTTTCCCTTTGTTTATTTTTGTTAGTAGCTCTGCCCATATACCGTTTATGCACCAGTACTCACACCAGACAGACTATCTACAACCAAGCCTATGGGTACCAAACAGCAGGCAAGGGGTGCCACTAAAACTGATTCCATTGAATCACGCTTACATAATTTGGCTGGTATGTCACCCCCTGCCGGTACACCGTTGTTATCGTCTACACCCAATGAAAACAACAATGATGGTCCTGCATGAGGCAACTCACTGTACATATGTTGATATGGATTTTCTACACTGGATTGTCACCAAATGTACGTAGGCCTACATATGTTGGCTACATGTTATTGACATCTGACTGTCAATCTTGTTTACAATTTTTGTTTACACTTTGTACCCGTAATTTGTCACATGTTAGTGACGGTGTAATGGCTAACGTTAGGGTTTATCATTGTCATTTTTTCAATCAGTGCATATCACATATTTAAGCCTATCATTTTTATCATGCTTATGCGCAATGCGTCTCCATACTCGATCTTTCATGATCATTTTCATTATTTAATTTTCATGGCAACCCCTCATTCCAGTAGATCCAAAGATGATCTACAGCCACGAAAATATTTCTTTTTTTTGTTACGTTTTATTTGCTCCACACACTTTCTACATTCCATTTGATTTGTGTGAATCTGAATATTATGAAGGTGAATTTGTGCAATGTAATATATATATCATTATGTCCACTGCATATTTATTGCTGAGGCATCATGGTGGATTAACCGCTAATTCTCTGAATCATGTATTAGACGTTGATGAATCTAAACATAAAAAGTCTCAGTGGATTACCAAAGGTTTAATTAAATATATTAATTTTCGAGATAAAATGTATAGAGATTTGAAAAATTATTAAAGTGACAGCACAGAGTACAGAACAATTAAACTAAGTCTCTGGACATATAATTTCATTTTACGTAGGAATATATATTTGGCAAAAAAATCTTACTATGCTAATCTTTTTCAAAATTTTAAAACTGATGTAAAGCAGACTTGGCTAGCAATAAGTGATGTTGTAAATAGGAAACACAAGTTACAACCTTTACTGGATAGATTAAAAATTACAAACAATAAGAAAACTATCATTATTTATCTCAATGATTATTTTATTAACATTGGATCAAATATCTCGCACACAATAATAAAGATAGCACCTAAAATAATAAAAACTCGATGGAATAAGCAGTAAACTAATCAAATATAGTATTAGCGAATTATCAATGCCATTAACTGTTATTTTTAATCAAATGTTTACTACCGGTATTTTCCAGACAATTTAAAAACTGATAAAATTCACCCTTTATTAAAAACTGGAGATCCTTTACTCGCAACTAATTTCTGACCGATTTCCCTTTTAACAAGAATTTCAAATTTTTTTGAAAAAATTATGTTCAACCAATTAACCAACTATTTTTCTCTGAAATAATATCTTGACTGATAGCCAATATGGTTCTCGTAAAAATCATTCCACTCAATCAGCTGCTTTAGAATTTATGTTTCACCATAAAAAGCATTTGATACTTTAGATCACGAAATTCTATTATATAAATTGAAACATTACGGTATTAAAGATAAAGCTCAGTTTTTATTTCGAAATGACCTCACTAACAGACGTCAATATACCGAATTAGGTGGTCTTAAGTCGAATCTGTTGCAAATTAAAACTGGTGTACCGCAAGGCTCAATCTTAGGACCTTTACTGTTTTTAGTGAATATTAATGATATTGCTGATATTACAAAATATTTAAAAACAGTTTTCTATGCAGATGATACAACGTTCATTGCTGATTTAGACAATATTCCGAAAAATGAACAAAAGCGCATAATTAACACAGAACTTGAGATAGCTAATTTATGGCTAAAATCAAATAAACTTTCTTTAAATTGTAAAAAGTCTAAATTTATTGTTTTCTATAAACCACCTAGGAAAACTGTTATCCCAGAAATTATAATTGATAACGAGAAATTTTTTTGTGTCGATGAATTAATTTTTTGGGACTTACAATTACTAAACACTTAAATTGGAAAAAAAATATTGACAAAATATCTAATAAAATAAGTAAACTCTTTAATTTTACCTCATTGAAATTATTGTATACTGGCCTGGGGATATGATTCGAAGCGTTTATATAAACTTCAAAAGAAAGCCCTACGAATAATAAACAAGAGTCCCTATTTGGCCCATACTGATCTCATGTTTATAAAATATAATGTTCTGAAAGTGAAAGATATTTTGGAACAAAATCATTTAAAATTTCTTTTTAAATTGGCTCATCGCTCATTACCGAATTATTTTCGTCATTTTATATCTACGACCGGTTTTGACGTTCACACACATAACACTCGCCATCGTCATAAAATTCGGACAGTTAAAATAAAACATGAATTCAGGAAAAAATGTCTACGTTTCAGTATTGTTAATACCTTTAATCTTTCTCCTCGTTTCATTCTTGATAAAATATATGCACATTCTTTCGCTGGTTTTTGTCAATATGTCAAAAGATATTATATTGACACGTATGATTCCACCTGCAATATACAAAAATGTTTTATGTGAAAAAATCAATACTTAATTTTCTCACCTTCACTGATTTACTTCTCACTTCAAGTATATACAGTTAAATATAACTATTTTTCACAGTTGTCTTTTTCTGTTTTTTTTTGTTTTGTATTCACACTTCAAATATTTATACCGTTGGTTGTTACTCATATATGCTATATTATTCTCACAATTATTTTTATTTTGTTTTGTTCTATTTCTACTGCCGAAGGGCTTATAATTATATATTTATTTTCTCTACAATGTTTTAGGTGGCCGTCATGTTAGCGACTTTTAAAGTCTTAATGATGGTCTCCTGCTAAATTATATATGTTTTTTTATCACATAATGTGCTTATATGGCAAATACATGTTATGTTATGTTATGTATGTTATGTTATGTATCACCATAAAAAGCGTGATTTTTAGCCTATGTTGTTTTAATGTCAGGCCGACACCGTGAACCTAACATTAAACCAGCATAATTATGATCAATACAGCATGCTTGATGGGTTACTACATGGTATCGTCTGAGTATACATGTAGGTTGACTAAAGCCCTCAAAGCACTACATGTAGATGAGCAATTAGATTACAAACCAGCACGGTACATTGATCCAGTGCAGGGGGAATGTTTGGTTGAACCAACATTAATCCAGCAATGACTCAATGCCTCGTATTTGCTGGTTGATAAGTACCGTCTGGTGACACCGAGATATGTGTCGAGTGATAGTCAGTTTTAATGATAAGATTGTTCACAATCTTTGAACTTTGAACTAAATGGTGGAATTAATTTGATAAAATCTATTTATAGCCAGAGGATAGCCCAGAATGTTGACATCCCTTACACAAGGACTGATCTTTAATACAACGAGTGAAATATGATGTCCTTAAAATATCAAGATGATTCAGGTGGTGTTTTAATAAGCGATCTTTAAGCCCAAAATAGGCTTTATCAGGAGAAAAAACTATTTTAATAAAGATTTCTTCTTTACTAAAGAATTGACCGTTTCACGAAATATAACTAATGTTTTGACCATTAAATTTCACTAATCGTACATGCATTCTATGTTCGAAAAAGGAGTAACATAGACAAAGCTAAAAAATATTTTTTTACTGGCATGTATTTTAAAAACATATCAAAATTCTGGAACATTTGGACAAGTTTAAATATCCTAAAATCCCTAATTGGTACCGACATTTCCGAAATATGTAACTTTAGCAATATCTCAGTAAATAATCATGATATGATCACAAACAAGGTGTCTACACCTATGTTTTGCAGGTCAAGGAAGACGACTGTGCCATTATTAATTTAATAGAACCGATAAAGACAATATTAATGACGTAATATCGTCGCCTCGGAGCTAAAGGATCCTATCTGACACTCGTCAGAGTGGCAGATAGGATCCTTTAGCTCCGAGGCGACGATATGTAATTGGGGAATCATGGTTACGTAATACACGTTTTTAACTACTTTAATGTTCACTCAAACAGTTTGATATACACCCAAATGTCTATCAATATACTCATATCGATCTAAATACATGCCCTCAGGGGTGGTTACATACTTGGCACCTCTATTTACCCTTGTCCTGCTAAATAATATGTCATTTGTAGATAGATTTGGCACTTGCCAACGCAATCCCAATTTTGCCTATTGAGCATCTATTAAATTATTTGATTAACTAATTAGTCACCACAAACCATTTCACTACTTGAGTAGTATTTTATTTGGCCTGAAAACCACCAAATAAATGGGCCAAGAAGAAAAAAGCACACTGAAAATGAGCCGATTTATCGTAGTGGGGCGGCTAAACTCTAATTATCACAACGATCTTGCATTTTTGGACATAAGCAACAAAATGTGTCTAGATGTCGACAAGCATGTAAGTATTAATTTCTGCTATGGATGTTTTTATTCCAAATGGCCACTAAAATTCAAATTTTTGTCATAGTAGCACTAGAATCTCATGAAGTACCTCATTGTCGACTAATTTGTGCCTTTTATGGCAAATGGACACAGCATAATCCGTAGGCCTAACGCTAATGGAAACCCAGTAAGCGCGAAACATGCATGTATTAGACAGATGTAGATGCAGTATTGTAGCACACAATGGATGGACGATATCCTTTTGACTCTTTTTGACTAAGCGAGATACATTTCCGCAAAGAAGTTTACTTTAGGGATTAGGCCTATATGTACAAGTTTGCCCCTTCGCAAATATTATAACTTGTAGATATGAAGCACTATAGTAAGCGTTATCAGATATTAATAGTGAACACACAAATTAATCTTAGTTTGGATACAAAATTCAGAGATGGTTGGACTGAGTTTATGGGGAGTGGTTTAGCGCATGCTGCGCCCCCAATATTTACTCACGAATCATGAAATCACACCTACTTCAACAATACCTCCTTGTCACACCGGAGTACCCGACTTGGTCTCCCTCTCGACTATCTTTACAAAAATGGTCTAAAGCCACATTCATTCTATCAAACATTCGGACATTTGATTAATTCACCAGTCTTTCCTCGTAACCAATGTTTCAACAGGCAAGATATAGCATTTCAAGGTCAGTGAGCTAGTATTTTGATTTCACTTGTATTTCACTTTAATTTGTGCACAGGCCATCGATAACCTTCTTGGTTTATAAGACGAATCAGAGTTTAGATTATGACACAAAGCACTATTAAAAAACTCAACATGCATTTATTCTTTTATTTATCCATTCACTCATTCATTCATTTATTTATTCGTTCATTTATTCATTCATGCATTATTTCATTCGTTCGTTCATTAGTTGTCTTCTAATATATCAATTAAAATACCGTTACTGGTAGATTGTAGCATTGCCATGGACCCCATATCTTATATCTGATAGGATATTCTGTAACTAACCTCAACGCCAGCACGAAATCATATGTATGCAGACCATATTGCAGTGGCAATATTATTTAATACTCCGTTTTGTTTAGCTCCACCCAAATGACAACTTTATTGCCAGCGGATGTTTTTGTACATTATTCTTTTCACGTTAGGTAGACATACGCTGACATACTCCCTAACGGCACATATTTTACAAAATTAATTATTATACCGATCAGCTGGTGGTAATTTTCGTTGTTATCGTGATCTCGCTTTCATCTGTGTGGCATCATCATGTCATTAATGTTTATATTATCAGGATAATTCTCTCACGAGTGGTGTTCTCATTTAAGCGAGTAAAATGAGTATCAAAAACATATTGCCTTGCGCGCACTTACACTCAATCATAATTATATAGACCCTGATACTGTTGAAATGTAATGGAAGTGAATGACGTCATTTTCACATATGTTGGTCTCTCAATATACTATTTGCATATACATTGCTTATAAATTTGGCTTTAACGCGCATGTTGGCTTTCCTATGCCACTTTGTTTAATTTATCTGTTTTAGATCGGAAAAAATCCAAAATCTAATGAGGGAGGGCGGTAAAAAAAAACATTTAAGAAAAAAAAACATTGAACATATTTTTTGGCAATGTTATTGAGGGCGACAAAATAAAAAACAGTGGACAATTTTCTAGAAAAATTAATGAGAAAATTAATGAAAAAAGTTATTGAGGGCGACGAAAAAAACAAGTAATAAAACATAGCTGGAAAAAATATGTATTTATCTCCTGAAATAAACTTGATTTTTGTTAAGAATGTTTTTTTTATCTCCCGAAATTGACTGTTTTTTTGGAAATCGGCAACAATCCAATGCGCGCGCTGGGCTGAAAAAAAAACACATGTTTTTTTTGGTAGTGCGCTGTCTAAATCTAATGCGCGCGCTCATCTAAAGCAGAGAAAAAACATAGTGGCCTTAGTGGGTAGACCTATCATCCGAACTACAGGTGTATGAGTATTTTAAACGTATTTCCATGCAACACCCACACATTATACTCCTCTGCAAAGCCGAAAGGCAGTAACGGTAACTTTTCAAGAAAGTAGATAATGTATTTTGACTATGCCTGCACTTATGGCCCGATACAGATACAATTCACTGATTATTGAGGGATCATTTAGTCAATATAACTCATGGTGGTACGTGAACATCGGTTGAAATGCTTAATGTTGGCATAAATTCAACTTTTATTAAACTTTTTGTCAATTTTCTTCTTCAAGACAACCCAAATGCTTACGTTTGTCATTGAGTGTGTAGGGCACACGGCGCATGTGGGATGTAAATGGTCGGAAGCAGAGCGTATGTGGACATTTACACCCTCTCATTTGACACATGCCAGTCAGATACATACTGCAATGCAAATTTAGCCCACAAGCAGTCAAGCCAGATTGTAGCTATAAAATAATATATAGTGTGTATGTGTTTGATCGGACAATGTGCTGATTTTAGGCTGTCATTGTACAATTTAAGCCCTAATAGCAGAGTCATTCAATATTTCCTACATTGTATAATTTGAGCCCTACCAGAGTTATTCAATCCTTCTACCATTGTGCAATTTGAGCCCTACTACTAGAGTCATTCAATACTTCTACCATTGTACAATTTGAGCCCTACTAACAGAGTCGTTTGAGACTTATGTCATTGTACAATTTGAGCCCTACTACCAGAGTCATTTGAGACTTCTATCATTGTACAATTTGATCCTCACTACTAGAATAATTTGATACTTCTATCATTGCACAGTTTGAGCCCTACTAACAGAGTCATTCAATACATCTACCATTGTACAATTTGAGCCCTACTACCATAGTCATTTGAGTCTTCTATGCAATTTGAGCCCTACTACTAGAGTCATCTGATACTTCTATCTTTGTACAATTTGCTCTCTACTACCAGAGTCATTCAATACTTCTATCATTGTACAATTTGATCCCTACTACTAGAGTCATTTGATACTTCTATCACTGTACATTTTGATCCCTACTACTAGAGTAATTTGATACTTCTATCATTGCACAATTTGAGCCCTACTACCAGTCATTTGATACTTCTATCATTGTACAATTTGATCCCTACTATCAGGGTCATTCAATACTTCTATCATTGTAGAAGTTGATCCCTACTATTAGAGTTATTCAATACTTCTATCATGGTACAATTTGATCCCTACTACTAGAGTCATTTGCTACTTCTATCATTGTACAATTTGATCCCCACTACCAGAGTCATTTGCTACATCGGCTCCACTTCAGAATCAATGTCCCAAGTCGTGCCTCAAGTAATCACTCTGCCCCCAAACACACGTTATCAACAAAGTGCGAAAACTAATATCAACTAAAAATGTTGTTATTGACCAGTGCCTGTCAGAGCTGAATACAATGGAAATGATGAAATTCGGGATACCCTCTCGGCGCCTAGATACTATATACCACTTCACGCAAATAAGGTCTTATAAATCCACATTGACGAACTTAAAAATAATTATATTAAATTGATTTTCTTTGCGACTTATCAGTTTTGTTCGATGAACTTTTAAGTCAACGTTATTCGAGATAAAAATAACTTTGGTGTTCCATTTGTAGCACAACCTTTTTATCACCTGACCCAAATACCTGACTCAGCCATTCACAGAGGGGCTTAACGATCACGTGTCAATTTAAATAGACCATATAAATCTCAAATGGTACAATTTTGTTTTTTTGAAATTATCAACATTTACTCCTGGCACCATGACGTTTGCTAGGTTTTTAGTGACAAAATTGGTCTGCGTATGCGAGTCATTGATTAGCGCACGACGGAATTGGTGGAGCGAGTCTCCAGTGAAAACACGACCACATGTCGACCCATTGGAGTTAGAAGGTGTTAAGCTGCCACTTTACAAAGTGGCAGTTTAACACCTTCTAACTCCAAGGGGACGATGTATATATACTACCCTGCAAAGCTAAAAGGTAGTATATGCTTACTTGATCGTTGTATGTGCCACCAGAAATACATAATATGTATTATGCTTTTCTGGGGGCACTCATATTAGAAATGAAATGAAATGAATCGGGCTTTAGGCCACCTTTGTGCACATATAGGCTAAACTGGGCCAGGAGAACCTCCTGAGGATGGTGAGATGATTGAGATGACACTGTCCTCCAGACACAGGATTCGAAATTCGAGCCCTGGCGGTCTGAGGCCGAGCACGCTACCTCTCGGTCACGGAGGCTCCCCACAATACTGACTCACTCATATTAGAGGTGCATACAATACTAGTGATGCTGAGGTAGGAGATATGATTGTGTCTAAACTGTAGCAGATTTGTGATAGAATTGATCAGTTTGTGATAAAAGCACCAAAAAAATGATAGTTCATTATATACTAAAGCATATTTGCTATGGACCCAATCTCAATTTTGTTTTTATTTCAGAATTGGCGGCCATTTTTCCAATATGGTAAAATGTGCCCAATATGGTAAAAACCAACAAAATCAAAGCATTGATGTAATAAATTATCAGAAGTAGCACGATATCATCAAGCTATGTTTAATTAGAGACAAATAATGAAAATGCCTTCAAAGTGGCTGCCGGGTAGACGCAATATGTACCGGTTAGCTATAAAAGCAGTAGGGCCTAGTTCTGCTCTTTTGGCAGCAATATTATCTGCATAAAAATCCACAAAAAACATTCGTATGAGCGTGCAATATTACAGTCGTGATATAATAAATTAATTAGATGTAAAGAAAATATCACCAACATATGTTAAATTAGACAATAATAATGAAAATGACTGCCGCGGCGACACAATATTTACTGGTGAGCTAGAAAAGTATAAAATAGCATCGGACTGCAGCCAGCGTGTGCAGTAGGCCCCATCGAGGTGAAGCGACACTATGCTGTAACTGGTACATGCAAATCAAAGGATTTAAAGGGACCCCTTGGGATGAGACATTTTCTATTTTGTCAATTTTGAAAATTTAATTTATATGAAGCTATGTAGCTTACTGATCTTAACTAAAAATACAAAAAGGTCAAAAACCAATTTTAAAGCACCGAAAAAGAGTGAAATATTTATATTTCCAGGTCGTATATTGCCATGTAAACAAAACAAGTCAGCAATATACAGCACTTTACATCACATATTCCCACGCCTTCGACGGTAAAATCAAAGCAATCGCCGCTAATTGGTGTCTTATAGTCAGAACATGGGAGGATAAACCTGCAACACTGATTGTCTGCCCAACGCTGAGACGACGGCATGCTGTGGGAACATTCAACCGTCCTTTAGCAAGTGTTTAGGTATACAAAAAGTTTGTTTGGGTTACAGTCGGATTCACAAATATGTGAATAAAAAATATTTTTAAAAATCTAAAAACTCTGAAAAAAAAATCATGATCTGCGGAATGCACTACTTCATTACAAAACTAAAAACAAAAATTGATGTCATCCCAAGGAGCTGCTTTAATATGTGTATTTAAATATGTATGTTTTGGATGTAATTCTCTTGATTTATCCTATTATGTGACAGGTGTCGAGATTCAGCATTGTTATGATGTCACACAGTTAAATGATTATTAACCTTACTTACTTTATTAAATCATTACTTGATTAAATTGTTTGATTGTTGTCGCATTGTAATTTACTTTTTTACAGGGTTGATAAACACTCCCACATGAAATATTGAAATAATTATGTTGAATATAATTCAATTTAAGAAATATATGGCAAAAGCCTCAGCAATAAGGACGATGACATCATCTATTATTTCATATAAAAATTAAATTTTAATCGACTGTTCAGATGTCATCTTTGATATATTGATCTTTTTTTTATAATTATTATAAAATGAACCAGTTTATCAGTGAAATAAATTACCATATAAAATACCTAAAATTGTTAATTTAGAAAGTGCGAAGAATTTAAATGAATTTCTAAGTATATGGGTGTATTGGTGAAGTGAGAGGACCATGTAGTAAAATGTTAATGTTTTTCACTGGAAAAATGCTGGAATATCAATAATGCATGTGCGACGTATATAGATATGCCCCACAATGCACGCAACACTGCTTCAACGGTAAATCAACGCCGCTGAGGCTAATTCAACGAAGTATTTAGTTCAACGACACAGCGTCAAATCTAATGTAACTTGTACTGTTCTATTTCGTCTACTACCCTTTGGTCCAACGTTTTTCACAGAGAGGCACATGGTTCAATGGTTACAGGTTTGTAATTGCGATGTCAGGCGGGTTCAATCCCTGCTTGGTGCAGGTTTCAAGATAAATATTAACGTTGGGACATACGGCTGTGGTTTTGGGCAAGGCACTTCATCCTCGCTGGCTTCACTTCACTCAGGTGTAAATGAGTGCCTGCTGGACGAAGATGACAATGCTTACGATATGTTCCATGCGCCGGAATGGCTGCTAGACTGTATGATCTTCGAAGAGTTGAGATGGCACATGGATGAACTGATCAGATAAGTCTGCAGACTTGATATTAGACCGTAGACCCTGCAATAATTGTTAATACCATTACTTTTATCGCTGAGCCAATGCAGAGCCAACACATGGTAAGCAGTACAAGAACACACATACGTCCAGCTGGTTCCCAGTTGGCACACGACGTTGCTGCAACTGTGAATCAACATCACTGATGTTGATTCTACATTGCAACAACGTCGTGTGCTCAGTGGATCGCTGATCAGATCAGTTTGTAAGATAAGGAGACACAGTGAAATATGCATTTCAGATTATAAAACGTATTCAACATACATAAAATCGATTCTCATCCAACACAGTCTCACTGGCTGGGTGATATTGAAGACATATTATTAAGACGTTGACCCAATGCTGGATAAATGTTGGCCCATCGCCCACGATGCTGGCGCAACATCAATCCAGTATTGGATCAACGTGTCGTGTTTGCCGGGTAGCTAGCCGAGACGTTGTCCAGACGTTGTCACTGTGATGGACGCTACGTTTGCTTACAGTCTGGCAACAACAATGCCAGTCATGGTGACGAAATCAACACAGGCTCCTCTCATTATCCCTGCGCTATTTTTCTATAGGACCTGAATAATCCATATGGGTTCACAACGGGCGTGTGTTTTCTATCTAGGTGGACTGCGTGGTGTGGCTAGTGGGCTCACTTTTTGTCTATCTGGAGACACAGAACAACGAAGCGCTTAGAAATCGATGGCACAGTTTAAAACAAATCAATAACAACACCTGAGGCACGCCATGTTACCATGACATGACATTACTTCATTAACCCTTTAACCGCCGGTGCCGTATATATTCGGGATTTCATTTTTTATTATCACATTAGTTACCACATTTAAAATATGTTAAGATAAAATGTGACAGCAAGATTTGAAAAGAGTTGACCTCCATTTTGTCAAATATGAATAATTTTCACTCACTTGAAGTTGTTGATCGCGTCAGCGAGACACAACTTTAAGTGAGTGAAAATTCAAATTGAATAATTTGGCGGTTAAAGGGTTAACCTACTCAGTGCTGAAGAAGCTTATAAATAGTGACAATTTCGTTGGCAATGCCAGCTTTAAATGAATACAAATTATAAAGGAGTAACGCAGCACTCAAAGAGCTGACACACTGCCTAGCAAACACGGGACGTTGACCCAATGCTGGTTTTATGTTGGCCCACCGTCTGCGACGCTGGCCCAACATAAAACCAGCATTGGGTCAACGTATCGTGTTTGCTGGGTGGCTGGGATCTCATTTTCTGGAACCCGTGCCGAGTTAAGCATAGACTTGTCATGCAGATACTCTTTCTAGCATGGTGTCACGCGTGATACTCTTTCTAGTATGGTGTCCTCCTTTCTAATAAACCGTCAACAAACGCATGACGACCAGTTACATGTATTCAAAGTGTTCTATTGTTTGCTTAGATATTCTATGAATAGCTGTTTCACCCCCTTGAAAACACATACATATAGGAATAGAAATCGATCTGGTGTGTACCGAGAGTGAAATAGGTGGCTGCTCACGAAATCTCGCATACAAATTGACACTCTGGTTAGCTCCCGCCGTCACCGTAGGTGAGACGGAGGGAGCTATGGATTCCGCCTCCGTTTTCTTCTTTTGCCTATAACTTTGTAAGAAAATAAGCTAGGATAACAATTTTTGGTATGTGGGTTACTTCCAGGTAGGTAATGGACAAGTTAAAATATTTTGAATCTGAATTCAATACGCAAGGTCGCAGAGGAGAAAACATGATGTTACGGCGCTGGGCCGTTGGGCCGTCCGTGAACATTTTGTTTCCGGAGCATATCTCTGAAAGTACTTGTCCGATTGTCTTCAAATTTTACACACAACACCTCTATGGAAAAAAGTACTGGGCCGATTACAGTCATATTGCACATACATGTTCTCTAAGGTCCCTAGTTGTGCCTTTTCAGGTTTTTGGACCTTGACCTTGAAGTTGACCCAGCACTTTGACCTAATTTATGACATCGGTAAATCCGACTGAAATATTTTGCGGAATATCATGAAAACCGCTAAAGATAGCTACACCATTACTATAAAATAAATTGTAAGGTTTCAGGAGAGGATGCATCTTGAAAAATTTCAAGTTGATAAAATTCAAAATGGCCGCCTATCGGCCATGATTCACCTCGACAGGCCTGATATTGCGGAATATCACGAAAACCGCTCAAGATAGCTACACCTTGACTATAAAACAAATTGTAAGGTTTCAGAAGAGGATGCATCATTTCAAGTCGATAAAATTCAAATTGGCCGCCTATCGACCATTATTCAACTTCACAGGCTTCATATTGCGGAATATCATGAAAACCGCTCAACATAGCTACACCATCACTATAAAACAAATTGTAAGGTTTCAGGAGAGTATGCATTTTGAAAAATTTCAACTCGATCTAATTCAAAATGGCCGCCTATCGGCCAATATTCACCTTAACAGGCCTCATATTGCGGAATATCATGAAAACCGCTCAAGATAGCTACACTATAACTAAAAAACAAATTGTAAGTTTTCAGAAGAGGATGCATTTTGAAAAATTTCAACTCAATCAAATTCAAAATGGCCGCCACTCGGCCATTATTCACATCGACAGGCTTGATATTGGGTAAACCGTGCTAGATTGCTGAACCTTTACTAAAAAACAAAATGTGAGATTTCAGAAGAGGATGCATTTTGAAAAAAAATCGACTTGATCAAATTCAAAATGGCCGCTTATCGGCCATTATTCACTTTCACATGGCCGATATTTTTGGTAAACCGTGCTAGATGGCTAGACCATTACTATAAAACAAAATATGAGTTCTCGGGGGAGGATGCCCCCTGAAATTTTTAAACTCTTTATCAAATGCAAAATGGACGACAAACGGCATTATTTACCTCGATAGGCCTGATATCAGGTAAACCGTACAAGATAGCTAGGCCATTACTATAAAACAAAATGTGACGTTTCCGGAGAGGATGTCTTTTAAAAACTTTTGACTCAATCGAATTCAAAATGGCCGCCTATCGGCCACTATTTACTTTCACATTGCTGATATTTGATAAACCGTGTTAGATAGCTAGACCATTACAACAAAACAAAATGTGAGAATTCAGGAGAAGATGCATCTTGAAAAAAATTGATTCGATCAAATTCAAAATGGCCGCCTATCGGCCATAATTCACTTTCGCATGACCGTTATTTGATAAACCGTACTAGATAGCTAGACCATTACTATAAAACAAAATGTGAGATTTCAGGAGAGGATGCATCTTGAAAAATTTCGACTTGATCAAATTCAAAATGTCCGCCGTTATTCACTTTCACATGGCCGATATTTGGTAAACCGTGCTAGATGACTAGACCATTACTATAAAACCAAATGTGATTTTGGGGGGGGGGGGATGCACCCTGGAAATTTTCAACTCTTATCGAATTCGAAATGGCCAACAAACGGCATTATTTACCTCGATAGGCCTGATATCAGGTAAACTGTACTAGATAGCTAGACCATTACTATAAAACAAATAATTAGTATAAAACAAAATGTGAGGGTTCGGGGAGGATGAACCCTGAAATTTTTTAACTAGTCTATATCGAATTCAAAATGACCGTAAATCAGCCATTTTTTACCTTGATTGGCCTGATATTGGATAAACCGTGCCAGATAGGTAGTCCATTACTGGGATACTGATTAGGATCAATAATTTCAATGGAGGTTTACAATCTCTGACAGACTCTTAGACCTAGTTGTCTTGCGTCTTGATTTTTGACCTTGCCTAGGACTACATTAATAACCCTACACAAAATAAAGTGCTCAAATCAAATTCTAATTCGGAGCGGGAGCTCCTGGACTTATGTAGTCTTGTTGAATTTATTTCAACATCGGTGAACCTACTGCGTTATCTGAAAATACATTTTTGTCCAATACATGAAATCGTGATTTCATCTGCTCACATAGTATCATCAAAATGTACGATATCCAGCAAAGTATATTGAGAAAGTGTCCCGATTTCTAACTAGCTCCTATCTTAATACAATGCATACAAGACATCTCTAAATTCAAATTGTTAGAAAGCAGGACACTTTCTCAAAATAGTTTGGTGAATATCGTAGATTTAGGATCCCAATATTCAAGAACGTGAAATACTGTAGTAATATGGTAATAATCTGGTAATATTCGCGAAGTTTTAATTTTCGATAATTTTGAGAGAAGGACAAATTCGCGAATTCAAGAATTTCGCGAAAATTATTATTATAATTGAGCTACTATAGAAAAAAGAAAAAATGGCGAGTTATATACTTCGTGAAAAGTCCCAAAACCAGATATTTTCGAAAATTGAAACAGGCAAAAACTACCAGATCTACAGTAATAGTTGGAATTTATTATGTTTTATGCGGTAGGTTTATCCATGGTAAAATAAAATGAACACAAATTGTTCATTTCCATGCCGATATTTCGTGAGCAGACATCTAGGTACCCAATAAATGGATCTCAATTCGTACATGCGTTTGCAAGGCGGTACAGCAGCTATTCATAGAAGACTTGAACGAAAAATAGAACACTCTTAGAATAGCTAAATATGCAAAAATTCTGTAATACTGGTCGTCATATGCGTTTGTTGACGGCTCATGAGAAAGCAGGACATCATGTTAGAAAGAGTATTACTCATGTCATTATAAGAGTATCTGCTTGAAAGATCTACAGAGGCTGTTATATATAGGCTAAAGCGGGTCTGAATGAATGAATGAATGAATGAATGAATAATTGAATGAATGAATGAATGAATGAATGAATGAATGAATGGATGGATGGATGGATGGATGGATGGATGGATGGATGGATGGATGGATGGATGGATGGATGGATGGATGGATGGATGGATGGATGGATGGATGGATGGATGGATGGATGGATGGATGGATGGATGGATGGATGGATGGATTAATGAATGAATGAATGAATGAATGAATGAATGGATGAATGAATGAATGAATGAATGAATGAATAAATGAATGAATGAATGAATGAAAGTATGAATGAATGAATGAATGAATGAATGAATGAATGAATGAATGAATGAATGAATGAATGAATGAATGAATGAATGAAATCCCTACACTGGCTCCCTGTTCGATTCAGAATAAAACACAAAATATGCACCCTCTCAAAGTAATACATTCATGTCAGCCAGCATATCTACATAATCTGCTCAAGCCTTTAAACAGAACCCGTAATCTCCGCTCCTCATATGATGATCAACTGGTTGTTCCCAGAGTGACTTCAAGGATGGGTGAAAGGGCTTTTTTGGTTGCGGCCCCTCAGCTCTGGAACTGTATCCCTCTTCAGATTAAAAAATCTAAATCTGCACAGTCATTTCGGAAGAAATTGAAGACTTTATATTTCGGTCAAGGCTTTCCATCCTAAATCCTCTGTGTCCCGGCATGCTGGATCTACGAATTTGAACGTCAAACGGACAATGATAATCGAGCCTGATTCGGATTTGCAGCGCCTCTGAGCTCGGGACACGGAGGATTTAGGAGTATTAGAAGTTTTTCATTTCATTTCATTTCATGAATGAATGAATGAACGAACGAACGAATGAATGTATGAATGAATGAATGAATGAATGAATGAATGAATGAATGAATGAATGAATGAATGAATGAATGAATGAATGAATGAATGAATGAATGAATGAATGAATCAGTGAATGAATGAATGAATGAATGAATGAATGAATGAATGAATGAATGAATAAATAAATGAATGAATGAATGGATGAATGAATGAATGAATGAATGAATGAATGAATGAATGAATGAATGAATGAATGAATGAATGAATGAATGAATGAATGAATGAATGAATGAATGAATGAATGAATGAGGATGATGAGTTAAATCAAATGGCCCTTCCCTCGAGATACAGGATTCCGATTTCGCACCATGCGGATGTGGAATCGAGCAGGCTAACCCTCGGTCACGCAGACTCGCCACACTGTTGAATATTGAGTGGGCGGGAAAGAAACTTTAATCTTTTTTTTCAACCTGAATACCTCGAGTAGATGACGAGCCCTCGAGCTATGGCACGATGGGCAGCTCAAAACACACCCTACATTATTTTCTTTGTCCGATCGCTACATTCTAAGCCGGGAATGGAGAGTTATTGTTGATCAAGTACAGACCAATTATCATGGTAGGCCTATGGTACTATAATCAGTCAGGTGTGACAGAGCCGTTAATTATGAGGGATCATCATTATGGTCAGTTATAAGTCAGTTAAAACCCTCGGAGCTCTACATTCTTAGCTGTGGCCTTCGGTCTCGAACTTCGGCCTCGGCCTTTTCCCCAGCTAAGAATGTAGAGCTCCTTGGGCTTTATCCTATACATAGTGTCGACCACTACACCAGGATCCCCATTGGTCAAGAGCTTGTTGCCGTATCAACTTCCTGTTTTATTGTGATCAGCGGCTTGGAACGATGTACCACCCACTTAAACACCACCCGCTGATGTGAAGAAAAGGAAATATAAAGCATGTTTGACCAAAGCCAATACATAATAACAAAACACAGCTACATATACTAATATACAAGTCAGCAAAAAATGAAATGAATCGGGCTTTAGGCCACCTTTGTGTACATATAGGCTAAACTGGGCCAGGAGAACCTCCTGATGATGGTGAGATGATTGAGATGACACTGTCCTCCAGACACAGGATTCGAAATTCGAGTCCTTGCGGTCTGAGGCCGAGCACGCTACCTCTCGTTCACGGAGGCTCCCCACAATACTGACTTTCACACTTGGATGGGGAAGAAACATTTTTTGTTTCTTTCAAACCGCCGAGACCGGGAACCGAACGCCGAACTCTGGCGTGAAAGGCAGCGGTGCTAACCACTACCCTAGGCCCCCCCGCCCTACAAGTCAGCAGACCATCGTTAAAGCGTCCATAGACCAGAATTGCGTAAGTCTTTTTTAATTTTAGGTTGCGCCTTTAAAAGAAAAATAATAATGAGATTTAATGTTACTCCCGCATTTCTTATTTTAGCTATCGATGTATACAATTAAATCTCATTCTTATTTCTCTTTCAACTGTACAACCTACAATTTTAAGCAAAAAACTCACGCAATCCTACATGCAGTCTACGGACATAAAAACATATCATGGAGCCAAAATAAAAATGGTGAGGTTTTGCCGGATTGTGTCACTATAACATAGATAGCAAAACAGCCACCTTCCACAACGCTCTCACAGTGGAGGGTTAGATCCTTCCAACTAGGCCTTCTACCACATTGGCAAGCATTAACCCCTTAACCGCCGGTGCCGAATATATTCAGGTTTTCATTTTTTTTATTAGCACATCTAGTTGTACCACCTTTTAAACATGTAAAAGATAAACTGTGACATCAATCAGCAAGATTTGAAAAAAGTTGACATCCTAATAATTTTACATCAGAGCCAGGTCAGGTGCTGAGATGTTGTCACAGAGTCCGTTTTCCCGCGGGCAAGGTCCATCCGAGGGTTAGAGATAGCGCGGGAGGACGCCCCAGCTGCACTGAAACAATCGGGAAGGGAGATCGATTATCGTGAGGGGTGGGGGGATGGAAGACACGACTGGATCGGATATCACAGCTCAGGTAACGTGGCAACCATTGTAAACGGATCAGTTGTGAGGGCAGAGAACTCCGCCGACACATGATCCGTGTAGCAGGGGATGCCTGGTTCACACGCAGTGATACTGATCCTTGTGTGAAGCAGGGGATGCCTGGTTCATACACATACTGATCCCTGTGTGAAGCAGGGAATGCCTGGTTCATACTGAGTTATACTGATCCATGTGTGAAGCAGGGGATCCCTGGTTTATACTCAGTGATACTGATCCTTGTGTGAAGCAGGGGATTCCTGGTTTATACTCAGTGATACTGATCCTTGTGTGAAACAGGGGATCCCTGGTTTATACTCAGTGATACTGATGCCTGTGTGAAACAGGGGATGTCTGGTTTATACTGAGTGATACTGATCCCTGTGTGAAACAGGGGATGCCTGGTTCATATTCGGTGATACTGATCCCTGCTTCACACAGGGATGAGTATCACTGAATATGAACCAGTATCACTGGGTTCACACGCAGTCATACTGATCCCTGTGTGAAGCAGGGGATCCCTGGTTTATACTGAGGGATACTGATACCTGTGTGAAGCAGGGGATTCTTGGTTTATACTCAGTGATACTGATACCTGTGTGAAGCAGGGGATGTCTGGTTCATACTCAGTGATACTGATCCATGTGTGAAGCAGGGGATCCCTGGTTCATACTCAGTGATACTGATCCCTGTGTGAAGCAGGGGATGCCTGGTTTATACTGAGTGATACTGATCCCTGCGTGTAGCAGGGGATGCCTGGTTCATACTGAGTGATACTGATCCCTGTGTGAAGCAGGGGATGCCTGGTTCATACTGAGTGATACTGATCCCTGCGTGTAGCAGGGGATGCCTGGTTCATACTGAGTGATACTGATCCCCGTGTGAAGCAGGGGATGCCTGGTTCATACTGAGGGATACTGATCCCTGCGTGTAGCAGGGGATGCCTGGTTCATACTGAGGGATACTGATCCCTGTGTGAAGCAGGGGATGCCTGGTTCATACTGAGTGATACTGATCCCTGCGTGTAGCAGGGGATGCCTGGTTCATACTGAGGGATACTGATCCCTGTGTGAAACAGGGGATGCCTGGTTCATACTGAGGGATACTGATCCCTGTGTGAAGCAGGGGATCCCTGGTTCATACTCAACGATACTGATCCCTGTGTGAAGCAGGGGATGCCTGGTTCATACTCAACGATACTGATCCCTGTGTGAAGCAGGGGATGCCTGGTTCATACTGAGGGATACTGATCCCTGTGTGAAGCAGGGGATCCCTGGTTCATACTGAGGGATACTGATCCCTGTGTGAAGCAGGGGATGCCTGGTTCATACTGAGGGATACTGATCCCTGTGTGAAGCAGGGGATGCCTGGTTCATACTGAGGGATACTGATCCCTGTGTGAAGCAGGGGATGCCTGGTTCATACTGAGTGATACTGATCCCTGTGTGAAGCAGGGGATGCCTGGTTCATACTCAACGATACTGATCCCTGTGTGAAGCAGGGGATGCCTGGTTTATACTCAACGATACTGATCCCCGTGTGAAGCAGGGGATGCCTGGTTCATACTTAGTGATACTGATCCCTGTGTGAAGCAGGGGATGCCTGGTTCATACTGAGTGATACTGATCCCTGCGTGTAGCAGGGGATCCCTGGTTTATACTCAGTGATACTGATCCCTGTGTGAAGCAGGGGATCCCTGGTTTATACTGAGAGATACTGATACCTGTGTGAAGCAGGGGATGTCTGGTTCATACTTAGTGATACTGATCCCTGTGTGAAGCAGGGGATCCCTGGCTCATACTCAGTGATACTGATACCTGCGTGTAGCAGGGGATCCCTGGTTTATACTCAGGGATACTGATCCTCGTGTGAAGCAGGGAATACATCATATTCAGTGATACTGATCCCTGTGTGAGTAGCAGGGGATCCCTGGTTCACACGCAGTGATACTGATTCATGTGTGAGTAGCAGGAGATGCCTGGTTCAGTACTGATACTGATCCCTGTCCTGAGCGGTCAACCAGCATCATGATCCCGGGCAAACCACACCCGTAGTACTTAAATCCTTTTAACCCTTTACTCGATTAGTTATCAACATGATGAATAAATGACTGACTGACTGAATGAATGAATGTATAATTGAATGAATCAATGCATGAATGGATGGATGGATAAACGAAAGAATGTATGAATGAATGAAAGAAAAAAAGAAAGAATGAATGAATGAATGAATGAATGAATGAATGAATGAATGAATGAATGAATGAATGAATGAATGAATGAATGAATGAATGACTCTATCTAACTAATTTACATTATCTAATTGCAATTTCCACCCACTTGAAGTTGTGTCTCGGACTGCAACTTTAAATAGGTGAAAATCATTCATATTTTTTAATTTAAAGTTCATGTTTGTTTAATAATGAGACCAAACATGTACATATTGACGTTCAAACACACATTCATTCTCAATAACTGTGATTTACCCTGTTTAAAACAGATTGAAACGATTATAATTGCGCAAAGCGTTTAAAAGGCTAAATAACCCCCTGGTTATGTGGGCTGTATACGTCTTCAAGCTGTGGTTCGTGGTGTCTTCAGGCTGTGGATCGTATACGTCTTGAAGCTGTGAATCGTATACGTCTTGAAGCTGTGGATCGTATACGTCTTGAAGCTGTGGATCGTATACGTCTTGAAGCTATGGGTCGTATACGTCTTGAAGCAGTTGATCGTATACGTCTTGAAGCTGTTGATCGTATACATCTTGAAGCTGTGAATCGTATACGTCTTGGAGCTGTGAATCGTATACGTCTTGAAGCAGCTGATCGTATACGTCTTGAAGCTGTTGATCGTATACATCTTGAAGCTGTGGATCGTATACGTCTTGAAGCTGTGGATCGTATACGTCTTGAAGCTGTGGATCGTATACGTCTTGCAGCTTTGGATCGTATACGTCTTGAAGCTATGGGTCGTATACGTCTTGAAGCAGTTGATCGTATTCGTCTTGAAGCTGTTGATCGTATACATCTTGAAGCTGTGAATCGTATACGTCTTGAAGCTGTGAATCGTATACGTCTTGAAGCTATGGGTCGTATACGTCTTGAAGCAGTTGATCGTATACGTCTTGAAGCTGTTGATCGTATACATCTTGAAGCTGTGAATCGCATACGTCTTGAAGCTGTGAATCGTATACGTCTTGAAGCAGTTGATCGTATACGTCTTGAAGCTGTTGATCGCATACATCTTGAAGCTGTGAATCGTATACGTCTTAAAGCTGTGGATCGTATACGTCTTGAAGCTGTGGATCGTATACGTCTTGAAGCTGTGGATCGTATACGTCTTGCAGCTCTTATACGTCTTGAAGCTATGGATCGTATACGTCTTCAAGCTATAGATCGAATACGTCTTGAAGCTGTGGATGGTATACGTCTTGAAGCTGTGGATCGAATACGTCTTGAAGCTGTGAATCGTATACGTCTTGCAGCTCTTATACGTCTTGAAGCTATGGATCGTATACGTCTTCAAGCTATAGATCGAATACGTCTTGAAGCTATGGATCGTATACGTCTTGAAGCAGTGGATCGAATACGTCTTGAAGCTGTGGATCGTATACGTCTTGAAGCTGTGGATCGTATACGTCTTGAAGCTGTGGATCGTATACGTCTTGAAGCTGTGGATCGTATACGTCTTGAAGCTGTGGATCGAATACGTCTTGAAGCTGTGGGTCGTATACGTCTTGAAGCTGTGGATCGTATACGTCTTGAAGCTGTGGATCGTATACGTCTTGAAGCTGTGGATCGAATACGTCTTGAAGCTGTGGATCGCATACGTCTTGAAGCTATGGATCGTATACGTCTTGAAGCTATGGATCGTATACGTCTTGAAGATGTAGATCGTATACGTCTTGAAATAGTTGATCGTATACGTCTTGCAGCAGTGGATCGTATACGTCTTAAAGCTGTGGATCGTATACGTCTTGAAATAGTTGATCGTATACGTCTTGAAGCTATAGATCGTATACGTCTTGAAGCTGTAGATCGTATACGTCTTGCAGCAGTGGATCGTATACGTCTAGAAGCTGTAGATCGTATACGTCTTCAAACTGTAGATCGTATACGTCTTGCAGCAGTGGATCGTATACGTTTTGAAGCTGTGGATCGTATACGTCTTAAAGCTGTGGATCGTATACGTCTTGAAGCTATGGATCGTATACGTTTTGAAGCTGTGGATCGTATATGTCTTGCAGCAGTTGATCGTATACGTCTTGAAGCTATGGATCGTATACGTCTTGAAGCTGAGGATCGTATACGTCTTGAAGCTGTGGATCGTATACGTCTTGAAGCTGTAGATCGTATACGTCTTGCAGCAGTGGATCGTATACGTCTAGAAGCTGTAGATCGTATACGTCTTCAAACTGTAGATCGTATACGTCTTGCAGCAGTGGATCGTATACGTTTTGAAGCTGTTGATCGTATACGTCTTCAAGCTGTGGATCGTATACGTCTTGAAGCTGTGGATCGTATACGTCTTGAAGCTATGGATCGTATACGTTTTGAAGCTGTGGATCGTATACGTCTTGCAGCAGTTGATCGAATACGTCTTGAAGCTATGGATCGTATACGTCTTGAAGCTGTGGATCGTATACGTCTTGAAACTGTGGATCGTATACGTCTTGAAGCTGTGGATCGTATATGTCTTGAAGCTATGGATCGTATACGTTTTGAAGCTGTGGATCGTATACGTCTTGCAGCAGTTGATCGTATACGTCTTAAAGCTATGGATCGTATACGTCTTGAAGCTGTGGATCGTATACGTCTTGAAGCTATGGATCGTATACGTCTTCAAGCTGTGGATCGTATACGTCTTGCAGCTGTGGATCGTATACGTCTGGAAACTGTGGATCGTATACGTCTTGAAGCTGTGGATCGAATACGTCTTGAAGCTATGGATCGTATACGTCTTGCAGCTATGGATCGTATACGTCTTGAAGCAGTGGATCGTATACGTCTTGAAGCAGTTGATCGTATACGTCTTGAAGCTATGGATCGTATACGTCTTCAAGCTGTGGATCGTATACGTCTTGCAGCTGTGGATCGTATACGTCTGGAAACTGTGGATCGTATACGTCTTGAAGCTGTGGATCGAATACGTCTTGAAGCTATGGATCGTATACGTCTTGCAGCTACGGATCGTATACGTCTTTCAGCAGTTGATAGTATACGTCTTGAAGCAGTTGATCGTATAAGTCTTCAAGCTGTGGATCGTATACATCTTGAAACTGTGGATCGTATACGTCTCGTAGCTGTGGATCGAATACGTCTTGAAGCTGTGGATCGTATACGTCTTGAAGCTATGGATCGTATACGTCTTGAAGCTATGGATCGTATACGACTTGAAGCTGCGGATCGTATACGTCTTTCAGCAGTTGATAGTATACGTCTTGAAGCAGTTGATCGTATAAGTCTTCAAGCTGTGGATCGTATACATCTTGAAACTGTGGATCGTATACGTCTCGTAGCTGTGGATCGAATACGTCTTGAAGCTGTGGATCGTATACGTCTTGAAGCTATGGATCGTATACGTCTTGAAGCTGTGGATCGTATACGTCTTGCAGCAGTTGATCGTATACGTTTTGAAACTGTGGATCGAATACGTCTTGAAGCTGTGGATCGTATACGTCTTGAAGCTGTGGATCGTATACGTCTTGAAGCTGTGGATCGTATACGTCTTGAAGCTGTGGATCTTATACGTCTTGAAGCAGTTAATCGTATACGTCTTGAAACTGTGGATCGTATACGTCTTGAAGCTGTGGATCGTATACGTCTTGAAACTTTGGATCGAATACGTCTTGAAGCTGTGGATCGTATACGTCTTGAAGCTTTGGATCGAATACGTCTTGAAGCTGTGGATCGTATACGTCTTGAAGCTGTGGATCTTATACGTCTTGAAGCAGTTAATCGTATACGTCTTGAAACTGTGAATCGTATACGTCTTGAAGCTGTGGATCGTATACGTCTTGAAGCTTTGGATCGAATACGTCTTGAAGCTGTGGATCGTATACGTCTTGAAACTGTGGATCGTATACGTCTTGAAGCTGTGGATCGAATACGTCTTGAAGCTGTGGATCGTATACGTCTTGAAGCAGTTGATCGTATAAGTCTTCAAGCTGTGGATCGTATACATCTTGAAACTGTGGATCGTATACGTCTCGTAGCTGTGGATCGTATACGTCTTGAAGCTGTGGATCGTATACGTCTTGAAGCTGTGGATCGTATACGTCTTGCAACTGTGGATCGTATACGTCTTGCAACTGTGGATCGTATACGTCTTGAAGCAGTTGATAGTATACGTCTTGAAGCAGTTGATCGTATACGTCTTCAAGCTGTGGATCGTATACGTCTTGAAGCTGTGGATCGTATACGTCTCGAAGCTATGGATCGTATACGACTTGAAGCTGCGGATCGTATACGTCTTTCAGCAGTTGATAGTATACGTCTTGAAGCAGTTGATCGTATAAGTCTTCAAGCTGTGGATCGTATACATCTTGAAACTGTGGAACGTATACGTCTTCAAGCTACGGATCGTATACGTTTTAAAGCTATGATTCGTATACGTCTTGAAGCTGTGGATAGTATACGTCTTCAAGCGATGGATCGTATACTTTTTCAAGCTATGTATCGTATACGTCTTGAAGCTGTGGATCGTATACGTCTTGAAGCTGTGGATCGTATACGTCTTGAAACTGTGGATAGTATACGTCTTAAAGCTATGGATCGTATACGTCTTGCAGCAGCGAATCTTATACGTCTTAAAGCTGTGGATCGTATACGTCTTCAAGCTGTGGATCGTATACGTCTTGAAGCTGTGGATCGTATACGTCTTCAAGCTGTGGATCGTATACGTCTTCAAGCTGTGGATCGTATACGTCTTGAAGCTTTAGATCGTATACGTCTTGAAACTGTGGATAGTATACGTCTTAAAGCTATGGATCGTATACGTCTTGAAACTGTGGATAGTATACGTCTTGAAACTATGGATCGTATACGGCTTGAAGCTGTGGATAGTATACGTCTTAAAGCTATGGATCGTATACGTCTTCAAGCTATGTATCGAATACGTCTTCAAGCTGTGGATCGTATACGTCTTGAAGCAGTGGATCGTATACGTCTTGAAGCTATGGATCGTATACGTCTTAAAGCTATGGATCTCTTTTCAAATCTTGCTGGTTGTTGTCACATTTGATCTTTAACAAGTTTAAAATGTGGTACTTAATGTGCTAATAAAAAATGAAATCCCGAATATATGCGGCACCGGCGGTTAAAAGGTTAATGGTTCTACGACCGCTTACTGTGTTCAACCCACTCAGTGCGCGGAGCGACTTTTGGCGTCAGATTCTCACGTCAAAAGTCGCCCCCGCACTGAAAGGGTTAATAATCCCTGTTATCTCTACCAGAGAGGACAATGGGTTTACTGCTACCCTGACAGTTGAAACGCTAGTGTACATAGGCCTACACAATCTACTAGCTGCAAATAACGGTTTAAACTATGTGCCGTTAATTAAATTATTTGTGTATCATTTATTCATAAATTGAGCACTGTCATTAATGATTTTAGAAAACTGTACATTTTCACAACTTGAAGTTGTGTATGCTACCTCTACCCACACCATTCTAAGGGTGCTTGATTCTAGAGTAGCCTACACCCATAAGTACATACATGAGCATATGCATGAGTGCATACATGTACATGAATTGAAACAAATGAGTCATTTCGCTTTACTGATCAATAATATTTATTTTTGACGTCCCCACCCCTCACAACGTTAACCATGGTGCCACGTTTTGACCTTGCACAGCTGACGGCCATTTTGAATTTTACTCACACTGCAATGTCTAATGTACGTTCTAGCCACACCACGGTGTGAGACATGGGCCTAACTAAAAATGCTGGGGTACATACAAAATCAGGATTTTCCTTCAATTCTGTCGAATATATCATTTTATTGTTTCCTCCTTGCAAAAAAAATGCGGCCATCTTGAATTTTACTCACAGGTCACAATGCGATGTCTAAAATATTTTCTGACTACACCACTCTGTCAGGCATAACTAAAAATCGCATGGTTGACACCAAAATCACGAATCTGTGTCTGTTCTTTCAAAAATATTATAAATTTATTGTTTCACGTGCACAAATGTCGGTCACCTTGGATACGTGGATCGTATACGTCTTGCAGCAGTGGATCGTATACGTTTTGAAGCTATTGATCGTATACGTCTTCAAGCTATGGATCGTATACGTCTTGAAGCTGTTGATCGTATACGTCTTGAAGCTGTGGATCGTATACGTCTTGCAGAATTTGATCGTATACGTCTTCAAGATATGGATCGCATACGTCTTGAAGCTATGGGTCGTATACGTCTTGCAGCAGTTGATCGTATACGTCTTGAAGCTATGGATCGTATACGTCTTGAAGCTGTGGATCGTATACGTCTTGAAGCTGGATGGATGAATGAATAAATAAATGAATGAATGAATAAATGAATGAATGAAAGAATGAATGAATGAATGAATGAATGAATGAATGAATGAATGAATGAATGAATGAATGAATGAATTAATAAATGAATGAATGAATGAATGAATGAATGAATGAATAAATGAATGAATGAATGAATGAATGAATGAATGAATGAAAGAATGAATGAATGAATGAATGAATGAATGAATGAATGAATGAATGAATGAATGAATGAATAAATGAATGAATGAATGAATGAATGAATGAATGAATGAATGAATGAATGAATGAATGAACGAATGAATGAATGAATGAATGAATGAATGAATGAATGAATGAATAAATGAATGAATGAATGAATGAATGAATAAATGAATGAATGAATGAATGAATGAATGAATGAATGAATGAATGAATGAATGAATGAATGACTCTAACTAGTTTACTAATTTATTATCTAATTGCAATTTCCACCCACTTGAAGTTGTGTCTCACTAGCGCGGACTGTAACTTTATATAGGTGAAAATCATTCATATTTGTTTAATTTAAAGTTCATGGTTGTTTAATAATGAGACCAAACATGTACATCGTGATGTTTAAACACACATTTATTCTCAATAACTGTGATTTAACATGTTTAAAACAGATTGAAACGATTATAATTGCGCATAGCGTTTAAAGGGTTAAATAATCCCCTGGTTATGTGGGCTGTATACGTCTTCAAGCTGTGGTTCGTGGTGTCTTCAGGCTGTAGATCGTATACGTATTCAAGCTATGGATCGTATACGTCTTCAAGCTATGGATCGTAAACGTCTTGAAGCTGTGGATTAAATAGGAAATTACATTGGACTTCCAGGCTAACATCAATCAGGATAGGCTACTGAGCCCTCGAAAAAAAATCGTTTTTTTATCCGCTCAGTAACGATAATCCTAAAATTTGATGCTAAGCGAAGTCTATAGGATATTAACCAATTTTGGCCTATTCTGACATGGTCGCCATCGAAATGAAATTAATAATCACATTTTTTTACAAATAAAAGCTGTTCTACGAGTCATTTTAATGTGGAATCATTTGTTTAAAATATTATGTAAGTGGAATAATATAACTAAAAACGGACATAACGTTATTAAACTGGTTGTGAAGCCATTACAGTAGAAAAATAATGCGAACGTAATGTAATGATGTGGAACTTGGTATGATGTGATTATTCATACTGTTATTAAAAATAATGATACATTAGTAATAGACAATAGTCATTCATGCCTTTTTTAATACATGACATACAAAATATTTAATTTGACTTCTATCCTTATCCGCTGAGACGTGTTCACAATGACATACATTTTTCATAGCAGATGATAAACTGTCATGCGCATTTTGTAGAAAACGTGAAAACATTAGACTTTTCACAGTATTCACACGATTTGCTATGGCTATAATACCGTTGTCACGACTTTTCCACTGTAGGTCCAAATTTACCGTAACTTCCAGATATTGAGCACGTTTTATTGTTGTTCCATTAATGCAGTAGTTTACGTTCTGTAAGCGAAATTATTTTGATACATTCAATTTGACCATGCTGTACATTAATTGGTAAATCATTTACATCTAATAGAAATAACAATGGACCTAATATTGATCCTTGTGGTACACCAGACGTTACTGGTAACCAAGCTGAGGATACCCCAGAAATAAAAACACGTTGTTGTCACCCAGATATATGAGCCTAAACATTTTAGTAGAACACAGTGAACGCCATAATATTTCAGTCCTAATATAATTAAATCGTGTGGGACCATTGTTATTAGTAATATGCTGTATTATATGCAAATGTTTGGTCTAAAATAAGCAAATATATGTTAGTTCCACTCACTTGAAGTTGTGGGTCGCAATAGCGTGATACGGCTTCAAGTGGGTGAAAAAATATTGCATAACTTAGGCGGGCAAGGGTGTACATGAGATTAGTATGACCAGGCACCGTCCCAGCAAACACGAGACATTGGACAAATGTTGGTTCAATGTTGGCCCGCCGTCTACGACGTCGGCCCAACATTGAACCAACATTGGTTCAATGTCTCGTGTTTGCTGAGGTGTAGATAGGCTGACGTAACACGGCATAGTACGGGGTATTAGTATGACGCAAGTAATGCCGTGCAAAGACAACAGACAGTAGCTGGTTCTGTATTTAACCTTCATAGAGCACAGCAGTGCTTATCAAATATTAATCCGTGTTTATCCACTGTATCCGGGAAAACAATGGGACCGCACTGTTCTAACCCTTATAGCGCCAAAAATACAGATATCCCACATGCAAAAAATCAGTCGGATAGCGCACCTATTTAAATACGATATATGTTTTTAATATTTTGTAACGAAACACATCGATTATTTCTGAAATATAAAACGGGAGCAATTATCTTCATTCAAGCCAACGTTATGACTTTTTTTTAATTTTGAAAATAGGATTGTTATAAAGGATTGTTATAAGAAAACAAAACAAAATTAAATTTGGTCTTTTTTGACCGCTGATTTTTTTTGTGTGCAGATTACGTGTAGATGGGTTACAATGTATACTCTTATTTGTGGCAACTGTAGCTGTTTTGAAGTGACATATGTGTCAACCCTTTCACCACCGAAGTCTGTATCGTAATCTGCATGTATTTATATTCAGCTCACTGAAGTGGACTTGGTCGTGACAAGAATATAGTAGAGCATAAACCAGTATTGTGTTTATTCTGTACTTAAATTGTCATTTAGGGACACACACCATCTGTACGATCCGAACGTCGAGTTTATGTGCTCATCATAGGATAAATTGATATTGCCTGCTGTTCACTACACCAGTTTCAC
Source organism: Flabesymbios commensalis (assembly GCA_964017125.1). NCBI lineage: Eukaryota > Metazoa > Annelida > Polychaeta > Terebellida > Flabelligeridae > Flabesymbios > Flabesymbios commensalis. The sequence continues at coordinate 51,136,123 of OZ024917.1, forward strand.
TGTTATATATGGGGACCAACAATATTGTATTATAAAATATTGATTGCATGTTGTAAACGGTAAATATAACAGATTATTCAGCAAGGCTTACAACATGTTTAATAACAGATGTGAAAATAGAAAGTCCTGTTGAAACTTGACTTTCTCTATAAAAAAGCTTTTATGTCAACTTAGTTTAAATTATGCTTGGCTAGGTCAGGGTTGCGATACTGCTGGGCCATTTCTACGGCTACTTAAACAGCGGTTACGCGATGTGTATAATATAAATACAATTATTGCAATGAGAAATACACAACAGTACTGATGGTATTATTTATACAACATTTAAACTGAAGCCATATTAAAGCTTTTATTTTATATCAATGTTATAAAAGTTCCTTAATGTAGACAGACCATGGGTGAACTTCTGACAAAACAATATCATACCTCTAATTTATGTGCAGAATGTGAAATGTTAAGTGACGAGTACCATTTCTTATTTCTTTTTAAACGCTTAAAAGTTTAAAAGAGACTGAAACATATTTCACGGTAATTTTAGAAAAGACCATCTATGAACAAATTTGTTGAGCTGTTATCTTCAGAGCACAGCAGAGCAATAAAGAATCTTGCTATTTTTGTTTATCCTGGATTCAAAGAGCTTGTAAATTTGTAAAAACTGTCATCATCATCACATATTATATTTTGTAGTATTGAAATGGAATTATCATCCTGTCTCCTCGCTCAGACACCGCACATAAAGTATAAATCGCACTATATTATGTATTTACATACATGCCGATGGGCCTAAATGCCTAGAAGAACTCAATCATATCATATCATATATAATCACCATTGTCTTTATTAATTAGAAATAGTTGCACCTGTTAGTGTGCTATATAGATGGATTAATTAGTAGGCTTAGTCCCCTATTGCTGTATTACATACTTAGCATTAGCCAAACAATCCGGTATATAGACATGATATTTTTATGATAACTCTAAATGTACTTCAAAATAAATGCATAATATTATGCACATTCATGCACTGAGGTACTGTAATATCTTCACTGCTTGACAAGTGCTTGTACTTGCATTGTGTTAATTTTTTATTTCATGCATTCCTACCATTTTTCGTTAGGCCCTGGATAAATACATAATCTAAATCTCTTCATTAATAGTGCAGAATAAGCCGGGTGCGTATGCTAATAAATAACCATTTTATTCATTCATTATACAGAAAATATAATGGGGGAATGAATTTGAAACGTAGAGTTATTTCCCAACAAACACAATATGTTGGCCCAATAGTGGTTGAATATTGGGTCACGATTGTTTTTTTTGCTATTTAGGATCATTGCTGATTATGACCAGCGAAAGCGAGACATTGAGCCTATGCTGGATTAATGTTGGGCCAGCGTCGTAAACAGAATTAAGCTAGTATCTGGTCAACTTCTCGTGTTTAATGGGGCTTAGTATCTGTCTGCGTATATTGTGAACTGTGATTTTCTCCACTCTCAAACCATCATTGGGTCAATTTGTCGTAGATAGGTATATTATTATAACAACAATGCCCTGCAAAATTACTTGTAAAATAAGCGGATATGCCTACTGTCTTATAGTTTGCCGAGCAGACTTCAGTAGTTGTGAACCTGTTATGTTGACTGCCTGAATGCATGTCCACATATCATTATCTTGAGCTGAATATTTATGATAATGTTCTACCGGACGCTGCATACATAATGAAGTGGCACTGCCTGGTATAGACTATAAACAGCCATCAGTCGGGTGGAATGTCCAGGTTCAGTCAAATAGAAACAAGTCATATATTGTAACAATGTAACTATTTAACGGTACGAGCGACATCAAAATAGGGGTTTTGAAGGATGCTCTATTGAAACATTTAGATTACATAGCTGCATAATTGTTATTTTTAGAGTTATTGGCCATGTTATGCTGTTTATATATATATTGTATGTGCATATAGTCAAGTTGCCAGCACCATAGTTCATGTAGTGGACCTGTCTTTTATATGTTTTCACATAGACATTTAAAGTATTTTCAGCTTTGCTGGCATTGTGCCAACTTTGTGGACTTTTTTAGTAGCTAATTCACCCTAATTAGCATACAGTGATGAGGCCATATACGTTGCCAAAATTGAAGGTAGCAGACAGACAGACAGATATTTTATTGACAGAAAAGAAAAGTCATTATAGACGTATTTGTCATAGAAATGAAAGAGATATATGTACATGTATATACAAGATTGTTAGTTTGTTAAAATCATATGATAATATACATGGTATGACATACACAGCTAAAATCATGTTAAGTGGCATTGCCAAAATAAAAACTGGGTATTTCGATAATATAAATGACTACTACTAAAAATGAAATAAAAGGCATTGCCAAAATAACATAGAGGTCTATCATTTTGTTTCCCGCACCAAAACCAGAGATAAAATAGCTACTACGTATGACATACTAATTATATATAGTAGCAAAAAAGACACTCTGGAAAGCGTAGAAACCTAAAATATATACAAGTGCATGATTATGCTACAGTAACTGGAGTATGCAATAAGCCAATGGTAAAAATTATATGGTATTTTTAAAAATTAAATATCATATCATGCAAGTACAATAAATATGGCATGAACAGGTAGCTCCGTGTCATGTGACCATGCAAGCACAGTCGCTATGAGCGCGGAGATTCCCTGAGATTGACTAGTGGTGCAAACTTAACGACGTAATACCAGTAGTAATGGCGGTTAAAAATTATTTGTGCAATTCACACAGGACATGGCCCTCGCACAAAAACATTAAGCCTTTTTATAATTCACTATATTGTTTAATTCATACTGTTTCAATCACGACCTAGTTAGAACCACATACTCGGAGTTACAATCGAAGAAAAACATTCCCGACCTCATGGAGAAAATCAGTTGACTTAGCAACTCTGAAATCCTCCATAAGGCCCCACCTCGTCTGATAACAAAGGCGACGGAAACGTCCCTAACCGGCCCCAAAAAGCCAAATAATAAGATCCGAGAGCAACAACCGTCTTGATATGTGGTAATACCCAAGTCAGATCATGAGGGCATGATAATATGAATAATATAGCGACAGGTGACAGATTTATTATACTCAGTCGTTTTAGCCCTTAATTTGTTTAAAGCAACCATAAATAAATTGCGCTAGTGACTTCACCACTGTTATGTCTCTAGATGTCATAATTCCTAGAAACATTTCATTTGTCGGTTGTGTATTGATAATTGCGGCTACAGAATGATACAAGATTTCGCGTTCATTCTTCATAGCGCAACAGTGGAGAAGAAGATGTATTTCATCGTCAATTTCGTTTAATTGACACCTTGTGCATATTCGCTGATTTTTTGGAGTGATTGGATTATTGAATCGTCCTCTTTCTATATTTAGATCATGTGAGCTCATTCGATATCTCGCCATTGCTGTTATGAGGTGGTTCCCCCTTATGTGCAAGATATATGGTTCAACACAGAAATATTTTTTTACTAATGCATATGTGCGCAGCTTACTCGAGCTCTCAATATCTTTTCTCCACTGCTGTGTAAATATTCTAACTATTGATTCTTTAAATGAAAGCATGAATTTATTTGTATCCCCAATATTCTGTGATTCCCAAGTTTGATCAAGCCCGGTTTGTTCGAGGACAGAGCGAATACGGGAACACCAGTTCGTGAAGCCAATGGCATCTAGCTCAAGTAGCTTATTGTAGGCATTTCTGACTGGATGGCTCCGAGATAATTTTAGAATTCTACACCAATATTTTACAGCTTTTATGTGTTGCCGGATGATCAGTGGAAATCGACCCGTGTCCCCATATATTGCAGGAGTAGGTGTTTGCTTTCTAACGCCAAGTGTGGATTTAATAAATTTTAGATGGATTTTTTCCAGTTCGTTAACATCATCGCCTGTATACCATATATCACTTCCATATTCTAGTATGGGCAATATTTAGCAATCAAATACTTTGAACGCAATAGTGGGTGACAATTTACCGACCACAGGACGGGACTGTTTACGTAGAGCAAAGATTGCTTTCCCAGCTTGGGACGCAAGATGAGAAAAAGTTTATTTTAACACGTTATTAGCGGACTTGGTGCTATACACTACACCAAGGTATTTATATTGTTCAGCCTTTTCTATAATGTTATCATCATAGTGGAAGCTTCCGCATACTGTTGTGTGAAGTTCATTAAAGATAAGAACTTTTGTTTTAGGAATGCTAACTATGATATGCCATAGGGAAGCATATGAATACAGGGCAGTTAGCTGTTTTTGTAATCCCTCGGCAGATTCTGAAAAAAGGACAAGGTCATCTGCAAATAACAGATATACCATTAGTAAGGTGTCCACAGCGATACCTTGATCTTGGTCAAATGATGCGGATATGTCTTGTAGAAATTCCGTGAATAGTTTGGGACTGAGCATACCGCCTTGTAGAACCCCAAATTCGCTTTTTAATATGTCACTGATACGCGAGTCCCATTTTACACGGCACTCTGCTTTAGAAAACATGCTTTTTATTATGTTTAGCAAATTGCCGTCTATTCCCCTGTTCAATAATTTGTAGTATAATGCTGTTCTATCAATATAGTCAAATGCTTTTGTGAAATCGACAAAGCATGTATACAGGGGTTTAGAAAGACACCTTCGTTTATCTATGATGGCACATAGTATGAATATATTGTCCGTAGTTCGCGAATTGGTTTTAAAACCAGCTTGATAGGGATCATTATCATTACATACTTCGTTTTTAAATGAGAGTCTGTTATTAAGTATAGATTCAAATAGTTTCCCAATACACGGCATGACTGTGATTTTTCTGTAATTATCTGGAACGCCATGGTCCCCCTTTTTGTGGACCGGGTGGATTATACCGGTAGCGCATCTAGATGGATATTCTCCATTGGTAAGAATGGTATTGAACAACAATTATAATGCTGGCAAGAGCTCATTACATCCATATTTGTAAAATTCGGCAGAAATACCATCTACACCCGCTGCTTTCTTGCATTTTAACTTTTGAATCGCCTTTTAAATTTCTTCCGCAGTTATGGGACTGTTTAGGAACTGTGTCATATTGGATTTATCGTGCTCTACATTATGTTGGAATGACGTAACTTGCTTTATAATATTATTCATGTGTTCATAGTCAAAATAATCCACATGGGGTGGGTAGACTTGTTGTTCAAAATAGTTCACAAAGTCTTCCAAGGTAGGCCCTGTAGTGACATTTCTAGGATTTAAGGATTTCCAGAATTTCCAGTAAGAATTAGGATCTTCTGTTCTCATATTTTCCAGCTCACTAAGTTTGGCTTGCTGGTATTGTCTTTTCTTTCTTTGGAATAATTGCTTATATTGTCGTAACAGTATATTATATTCGTCTTGCTGTGCGTTAAGGTATCTATGCTTAGCGATATTATTAACAACATACTTCAAGGATTTACATTCTTTATCATACCAAGGGTTAGAGGGGAAATTATTTTGCGTGCACTTCCTTTCCTTCGAAATATGTTTCCTTGCTGGGAATAATGGCGAAAATTCAATTTCTAGCATACCATTGAACATGTCACATAGAGTGTCAGTATTACACCCCTCGGTGGCGGCACACAGCATTTCCTCAAATGCATGACATGCCTGCTCATTCCGTAGAGCTATTTGATATTCCTCCCTTTTCTCGTCTTGTCATATAAAAACATTAGACCGAGATGATGTGTCATTTACACAGGTGTCTATTTTTAAGGGGTTGCAATCGAGTTTAGTGTTGGTAATATTGAATTGTATGGGACAATGATCTGATTCTACCAATTTCGGTAGAACGTCAAATTTGCTGATTATGTTATTTTCATTAAAGATCAGATAGTCTATTGTGCTTGAACAATTTGGAGAGTAGTATATATAGCGGCCTATACCATTATCATTAAACATGCGCTCATTGGCTATTTTGAAACCTGTGTTTATACAAAAATTTAGTAAAAGTTGACCATATTTGTTACTGACTATATCTTCATTAGAACGTTCACTTGGAACATTTGCATTGATATCTGTTACCCCCGATTCATAGTCTGGAGCCTGACCAGTACGACTATTAAAGTCACCACATAATAGGATGTGATGCATTTCAATATATCTAGCCACTTCCTCTTCTAGTATAGTAAAATAATCATTTCTTACAGCGACATATGATGAGTTTTCTGGTTGTATATAGGCACAGCCAATTTTATTGTTTTTCTGACAACAGTCTGTGGCTAATGTCAACCATACCAAATAGTCGTAGGTATGATCTATCCTAGTTAAATTTGCATATTTATTTGAAATAAGTATGCCAATACCACCAGAAGCTCTACAGGCATTTTTATGTTTATGTTTTCTATTCACATGATGGAATTTATAACCAGGTATTGCCAATGTAAAATCGTTCCCTTTCATTGTTTCTATAAAAAATATTATATCGTAGTTTCGGATAAATGCCACAAGATCAGGGTCTGTCATTTTGTTTCCTAAACCATTAATGTTCCATGACAGTACACGTATATTTCTGTCCTGATCATTATTAATTACTCTATTTACATCGGCTATGTCCGTGTGATGATTGTTCTGATGGGAAAACACTGACCATTAGCAGAGTGATTGTTGAGCACTTCAGCCATGGCAGAAGTCAGTTTTTGTTGTCCTTCCTCATTTAAGTGGATCCCACCACGATAAAGATGGATTTTGTTTATGGGAGTGGGCAAATAATCGGCGTTGAACAATTTTACACATATTTCACGTATGTGGCAATTTATGTCGTGAATGTGGGCATTATATTTCTTCTGGCTCCTAGGGGGGATTTCAGCCACGTAGAAATGTGTATTTTTGAATCCCACCATTTTTTCAGCTAATTTGTTAATGTCCTCCTTTATCTTGTACCGAGGTGGAGGACAACTGCATCGGTGTCCTCACATATATATCCTTTTAATCGAGGAATCAAGTGTCCTATTCTCATTCCAGATGTTTTATATACACAGACGGCATCTGGGTTATCAAGTTTTGGTTTTAGTTGTTTGGCTAGTCCGCGCATATTAGAGTCACCAAAGACACACTTTTTTTTATTAGACTTGACGGGAATCTGTCTGGTCAAGTTTGTATTATTGTTATTGGCGGATAGTCCATTGATCGTGTTAACATGGTTAATAGATTGTGTTTTATCTCTGCTGCTGTTGCTGCTGCTACTACTGCTGCTACTGTTGCTGCTGCTATTGTTGCTGCTGCTAGTACTAGTGATACTGCTGCATTCTGTAGGGCTACTACTACTTAAACTACTATTATGCCGATCTTTGTTGCAGGTGGGGTTTTTTCTCCCACATTTTTCGCTTAATTATCCTGTTTGAAAGAGCGAATCTATAAAGTTTATTTATTTTCTTACATACGACTTCGTAATCCTCACTATGAGGCATCATAAACTATGCGCCAATATTCAGATAATTATAGGCCTATATGAATGTTAATGTGCATATTTCACCATAATTAGCATTTTCACCTCTTTTGGGAACATAAAATCACAGAACATATTTGCTACAGTTCATTACTGAGATCAGAGTACAACGATGTGAATATTTAAATTAAAACATTCATAATAATTTGCCATTAATTTGTTCACATCTGGGTGACATTGAATGTGTGTACCATTGACACCAAACTGTGCTCACTAGCTTACACAGAATATACATAATCTACTGCCGTGATTACTTTTTTTATATTAATTAGCAACACTTTTAAAATTCCAAAAATAATCTAACACAATATTTAGTACCACTGATGTAGAAGAAATAACACCCAGAATCACGTATTATCTTACTTAGTTATGAGATACCAGCAGCGTTATGCGTAAAATTGAAACCATTTTTTACCATTTTTGTAAAAAAATATATTTAAAACAGATTCGGAGCATCTAACAATTTTGTTTTACTCCACTTTAGACATTACTTACATACTAGTATTATAAATATTAGTCATTTTGTTAAAATGTCGTCTTAACTAATTGAAGTATAATTATGTTTTGTTTCACATGTTTAACTAATAGCCCTTGATTTTTTTGGTGGGGGATGGAGGTTACGATTATTAAATAATGTTAGCAAATCAATGTCCAATTAAAACACAGAATAATAATAACTTATATAACCTATATAAAAAAAAACATGTAAATTACAATCCTCTGATTCAGAAACAAATGAAATGAGCAAGTAGTGGGTGTTATTTCTTGTTAATTTAGATTAAAGTTAGTGTGATAACCTGATATTGTATCATAATCTGTCATAATTGCATCTTGGTTTGAACATTTTTTACAATATAATGCAAGATAACAACAATTGAAAATATATGCGACATCAAAATGTTTAAAATAGCAAATAATCCTATCGAGTCGATGTATTCTACATTGTGATATAATATTATATACACCATAGTTATATTGCCATTACATATTATGGTGTAATCGTCGCCACGGAGCTAAAGGATCCTATCTGACACTCGTTAGAGTGGCAGATCCTGACGTTATGACGTTATGACGTAATATCCTGACGTTATGGCGTCCTATTCTGACAACTGAGTGGCATGTAAACCTACTGGTTCATAACTAATAGCTATCATAGGTTAACATTAAAATGTCTTTTTCGTGTGATATATTCAAATTATAGTTACATATCAGACATTACAGCGACTGATTATTTATATTAAAATGTCATACTCTAATATTCAAACACCATAATGTTGGCATAAAAGTATGTTGACAATTAATTAAAACACCAATGTAATAATGAATATAATAAAACAGTGTCAGAACCTTGCACAGTAGTGTCATATAGTGTCAATTCTAAAATTATGATGACATGACATACCGATGGCAATATGCTACCATAATAAAAAACAGTATATCCTGATATCATAATATTTCTTTGTTGTATCATATGGACGTAATCAGTCAATATGAAGTCACATAATCACAATTATTGATCCTGACAAGATACTGTGATATCCTGATACTATAGTGTTGGGTTCTATCGTGTTAACCTCATTTTTGTATATGATTATGCCATATTCAGACACTACTCAGTCTGTTGACATATCCTGCATTTTTAGTTTCATATCCTAAAATTATAGTGTTATACCAAGAATTTTATATAAAGTTCTTGGTTATACCAAGAACTGATAATGTGACTTTCTGAATAATGTGATACACGTATCATGATATTGAACTCTCATATACTCTAACACAAAAGTGTTTTATTTTGTAAACATGCTGACACAATCATGATTTTGGGAATCATATTTATTTTATTATTGCGTTTGCAATTCCAGCCTAATTTAGACAAAAAAATTCAGAAGGCAAATGATTAAATATTTGGACTATGGTCGTATAGGCCTAAAGATTTCAAGCCCTACATAATATGTTCAAACGTGCTTAGAAATATATATCATATTACATGAAATGTTAACTAGCTTATGCAAAATAGTCAAATGTCTGCCTTTTTTATTAGCACAACATAATAATGGTGATACAATTATCGCCCTCTGAACTTATTAACTGGTACTCAAGTCATTGTTATTTTCATTTGTGGAATAAATGACTACATGTACAGAAATTTGCGTTTGTCACTTTCTAAAACCCATATTTTGATGTACTACATGCCACTCTTGTATAATTAGAGGACACTATGGGTCAACAGTAGAATTATGCATTATGCTAATTAGCTTGTAATTTTGTTTTCCAAAGTTAGCGTAATGCCAAAGAAGTTGAATATAGGGCCTATTTCAATTAAAAACTTAAACTAGAAAAAAATCCCGGTTCTCTATAAATGATGGAACCTGCCAACTGCGCTAATATCTATATAGATTAAATACAAATACCCAGCATAAAGCGTATAACAGACCAACGCGATCTTGCGAATGATTTCGCATTCTTTATTTAAACTGTTTTTGTCGTGCGTCGCGCCAGTTTTTGCACTGGTTTTCGCGTCACCACCACAATTTCACCTTGCAACAGGGAAAAACGCTTCACATACCGCGTTGGTATTCTGTTGGTGTGTGGAATCACGAGAATTTGTGTGTTTTGTTGTTTAAGGGCCCCACAGACAGAATAAAATCAATTTTATAGTAAATCAGTGTTCCATAACACACAGGGCGCGTGCGTCAAGCGTAACTCGCAAGATTCTCATGCGACAAAATCAAATCAAGAGTGATTTTATCGCGTGTCGCGTGAGAATCGCGTGGAAATCCTGTGAGTATGCCGTGGACAGTAAGATATTTCCCAATGCCGTGACGATCCCTACAATCTGTAAAAATGCTATTATTTTCTAAATTTTCCCAAAATTCATTTTTTTCAAAATAGTCTGACCTCAATACTACAATCAGGACAAGCCAATCCTGTATACAATTTGAGGATGGTAGGATGGATCGAGGTGTGTATGTGAGGTTTTATGGTAAAATATGTGTATTTTATCGGGGGTTTTTTCCTTATGGAATCCGATTTTTAAGGTGATCTGAATAAATGACAAAAAATACAGGCATTCAAGGGCTTATGAAAAAGTATGTAACATGCTTAAAAATTAATCTGAGACAACACTATTAAATCACAAAAAGTCACGGGGATGGCTTACATTTTAACCCTTTCAGTGCGAGGATCGACTTTAGACGTCAGAATCTGACGTCCATCATATGTCTGATATATCAACCTTCTGGTGGCCATAACATTATAGGTTTCCTTATTAACCTTCTGAGGTCTAGAGGACCACATGTATCATGCACTAACTCTATGGGGCCTGGACGATCTTATGTCTCATATATCAACCTTCTAGTAACCGGAGCATCATGTGTTTCATGTAAGTATCTTCTGGGGCCTAGAATATCATAGGTGACATTTATTAAGCCTATAAGAGGTCTATACTATCATATGTCTCATGCATTAACCTTCTCATGGCTGGTTCTAGAATATGCCTATCCTATGTTTCATGTAGTCTATTCACCATATGTGGGCTAGACAAGAATACCACACATATTATTCATTAACCCTCTGGGAGGTAGACGATCATATTGTATATTTCATATTAGGCCTAGCTAGCTTATTGTAAATAGAGTATTTATGCTTCATCTATTAACTCTCCTGGGGTCTAGAGTAGGCCCACCACATGGGGCCATGCATCATTCATTAACCCTCCGAAGGCTAGATGATCATATGTTTCATACATTTTGTTTTTTTAATGTAAAATATTATCAACATACACGCATGTGTATTCAGGCACGATGGCGGACTACACCATGTGTTTTCAAGTCCCCTTTGATTTTTTATCGCGTCCAGAAACACGTCCAAATCGCGTTCCGGGTGTTTTAAAAATGTGTCTAAATCGCGTGACACATCGCACGACAAAAACGCTGACGCGTTCTGTCTGTGGAGCCTTTTACATGGCCAATAGCTCTAAAAATAAACAATTACCCAGCTTTCTAGTGTAAATATTTTAATAGAGCATCCCCCAAAACCCCCATTTTGATGTATTACATGGCTCTCAAGGTACACACAGCATACACCACACATCACACACTTATCCTCCGTGACGTCACGACTACAGTACACTATTAAAAAGGTGTACACGCTGCATACACCACGCATCACACACTTATTATCTCTGTGTGACGTGACGAGTACAGCACACTATTAGCAAGGTCTACACACAGCATAAACCACACATCACACACTTATTTTCTCTGTGTAACGTCACGAGTACAGAACACTATTATCAAGGTGTACACACAGCATACACCACACATCCCTGTGTGACGTCACGAGTACAGTACACTATTAAAAAGGTGTACACGCAGCATACACCACGCATCACACACTTATCATCTCTGTGTGACGTGACGAGTACAGCACACTATAATGAACTCTAAATCTTGTTTAATTTTGTAGCCGCAATTATCACTATACAGCCGACAAATGAAATGTTTCTACGAATTATGACATCTAGAGACATAACAGTGGTGAAGTCACTAGCGCTATTTATTAATGGTTGTTTTAAACAAAATAAGGGTTAAAAATACTGAGTATAATAAATCTTAAGTCACCTGTCGCTATATTATGCATATGACCATGCTCTCATGATCTGACTTGGGTATTACCACAAGCAGGACGGTTGTTGCTCTCGGATTTTATTATTTGGCTTTTTAGGGCCGGGTAGGGTCGTTTCCGTCGCCTTTGTTATCAGACGAGGTGGGGCCTTATGGAGGATTTCAGAGTTGCTAAGACAACTGATTTTCTCTATGAGGTCGGGAATGTTTCTCTTCGATTGTAACTCTGAGTATGTGGTACTAACTAGGTCGTGATGGAAACAGTATGAATTAAACAATATAGTGAGCTAAAATAAGCTGCAATGTTTTTGTGCGATGGCCATGTCCTGTGTGAATTGCACAAATAATTATTATCCGCCATTACTACTGTTATTACGTTGTTAAATTCGCACCACTAGTCAATATCAGGGGATCTCCGAGCTCATAGCGAATGTGCTTGCATGGTCACATGGCTTCGAGCTACGCGTTTCGCGGATTGTACTACATCACACATTACACACTTATTATCCCTGTGTGACGTCACGAGTACAGTACACTATTACCTAATTGTACACACAGCATACATCATAAATCACACACTTATTATCCCTGTGTGACGTCAAGAGTACAGTAAACTAATAGCAAGGTGTAGTTTATGATTTATATGACGGGGTACTTTGTGGCCCCTGCTCCCTTATCCCGCTCTACCCCCTTATCCAGCGTAATATTAAGATTACTGACTGTAGTTTATGATTTATATGGCGTGGTGCTTTGTGTCCCCTACCCCCTTATCCCACGTAATATTAAGATTACTGACTGCAGTTTATGATGTATATGGCGCGTGCTTTTATGTCTCCTGCCCCCTTATCCCGCGTAATATTAAGATTACTGACTGTAGTTTATGATGTTTATGGCGTGTGCTTTGTGTCTCCTGCTCCCTTATCCAGCGTAATATTAAGATTACTGACTGCAGTTTATGATGTATATCGTGCAGTGCTTTGTTCTCCTGCTCCCTTATCCAGCGTTATATTAAGATTACTGACTGTAGTTTATGATGTATATATGGCACGTGCTTTTATGTCTCCTGCCCCCTTATCCCGCGTAATATTAAGATTACTGACTGTAGTTTATGATGTTTATGGCGTGTGCTTTGTGTCTCCTGCTCCCTTATCCAGCGTAATATTAAGATTACTGACTGCAGTTTATGATGTATATCGTGCAGTGCTTTGTTCTCCTGCTCCCTTATCCAGCGTTATATTAAGATTACTGACTGTAGTTTATGATGTATATGGTGCGGTGCTTTGTGTCTTCTGCCCCCTTATCCCATGTAATATTAAGATTACTGACTGTAGTTTATGATGTATATAGCGCGGTGCTTTGTGTCTCCTGCCCCCTTATCCCACGTAATATAAAGATTACTGACTGTAGTTTATGATGTATATAGCGCGGTGCTTTGTGTCTCCTGCCCCCTTATCCCACGTAATATTAAGATTACTGACTGTAGTTTATGATGTATATGGCGCGGTACTTTGTGTCTCCTGCCCCCTTATCCCACGTAATATTAGGATTACTGACTGTAGTTTATGATGTATATGGCGCGGTGCTTTGTGTCTCCTGCCCCCTTATCCCACGTAATATTAGGATTACTGACTGTAGTTTATGATGTATATGGCGCGGTGCTTTGTGTCTCCTGCTCCCTTGTCCAGCGTTATATTAAGATTACTGACTGTAGTTTAAGATGTATATGGCGCGGTGCTTTGTGTCCCCTGCCCCCTTATCCCGCGTAATATTAAGATTACTGACTGTAGTTTATGATGTTTATGGCGCGATGCTTTCTGTCCCCTGCCCCCTTATCCCGCGTAATATTAAGATTACTGACTGTAGTCTATGATGTATATGGCGCGGTGCTTTGTGTCTCCTGCCCCCTTATCCCACGTAATATTAAGATCACTGACTGTAGTTTATGATGTATATGGCGCGGTGCTTTGTGTCTCCTGCCCCCTTATCCCACGTAATATTAAGATTACTGCCTGTAGTTTATGATGTATATGACGCGGTGCTTTGTGTCTCCTGCCCACTTATCCAGCGTAATATTAGGATTACTGACTGTAGTTTATGATGTATATGGCGCGGTGCTTTGTGTCCCCTGCCCCCTTATGCAGCGTAATATTAAGATTACTGACTGTAGTTTATGATGTATATGGCGCGGTGCTTTGTGTCTCCTGCCCACTTATCCAGCGTAATATTAGGATTACTGACTGTAGTTTATGATGTATATGGCGCGGTGCTTTGTGTCCCCTGCCCCCTTATCCCACGTAATATTAAGATCACTGACTGTAGTTTATGATGTATATTGCGCGGTGCTTTGTGTCCCCTGCCCCCTTATCCAGCGTAATATTAGGATTACTGACTGTAGTTTATGATGTATATGGCGCGGTGCTTTGTGTCCCCTGCCCCCTTATCCAGCGTAATATTAGGATTACCGACTGTAGTTTATGATGTATATGGCGCGGTGCTTTGTGTCTCCTGCCCCATTGTCCCGCGTAATATTAAGATCACTGACTGTAGTTTATGATGTATATGGCGCGTGCTTTGTGTCCCCTGCCCCCTTGTCCCGCGTAATATTAAGATTACTGACTGTAGTTTATGATGTATATGGCGCGGTACTTTGTGGCCTCTGCTCCCTTATACAGCATAATATTAACAGTGGACCTGGTCTATCCCTTCAGCCCATTTTAAACATTCCTACTGACGCTTGGAATATTTTTTTTGAAATAGTGCAAGAGCATGTGTAATACCGTGGGAATTCAGTGGTTATGCCACCTATATGAAAATGTTCAGAATAGACCACAGAATAAGAAAAAGTTTGATGGAGTTCGCAAATGGGTTTCAGAAATGGGTTTACGGGAGTTTATTTATGAACACAAGCAACCCCATTAAAAGGTAAACACGTGTTTGATCAGCGGTTTTGAAAATTTTAGAATCCGAATAAAACAAATAAACGTTATAGTCCAGGAAATTATTGCACTTGATCTGGAACTACGAAAGGGCAGCTCAAGTTCTCATATAACAGTACAAGGTCTCTGGCAACCCCGAAAAGTCTTAAGCTCAACTGGTTGGGGAGGGGGGGACTATTTTGGGGCAACGCCCTTTTTTGGTGTCAGTGGAGATATTCAATGTGATAAAAGTGTCTACCTCTGTACATACTTGACCGATTTGTGTGACTTTTGTGTCCTTTCGTACAGATAAACCGATAAAAATTACTTTGATGACCTTCAAGGGTGAATTTATGGGTCAATTTGAAGGTCAAATATAAAATTAGCACTTTTTATAGTTTTGTATTTATTTTTCTACTGTGCAAAACTTTACAGATTTGGTAAAATCATGGCAACTCTTTAGGTAGGTGTGCAACTGGGAAAACATATTCTGATATTATCAAGTTTGCATAAATACAAAATGACCGCCACTGAAAATGAACTGGTATACTGTTGAATACTGTTGACTTCTGCCTCTAATTGGCCTATCAAAGAGTCCACCACGTAGTTTTAGACATTGTTGTCACAATGTTAAGCTATGTCAGGTGTATCAACAGTTATTGAATTTTAAGATTAGTCTAGGCCTAATATTAATTTAACAACATATTTTTTTTTTTACATCTATGACTAAAACTGAGTGGTGGGCTAGTAGTAAACCTATCTTTAAGATAAACTTTATTTATGGAGCTTTATAAAATTAGTTTATGCAATTGGAAAAAATATTTTGATATTATCTTATTTGCATACATTCAAAATGGCCGCTAATGAATAGCATGTGGTGGCTCATTCGTTTTGGTTATGTGGTGCTACTTGTTGACACTGGATTCGAAATCTCAACTGTCCCAGATGCTGATAATTATGTTTCAGCATACAGCCCTTTAGTATATTTATATATTTGAAGAAGAGCGTAATGCTGTCGATATATGGTACGATGTATTCTAAAGTGCCCTTTATGTATTTTAAAAAGAGTATGATATATTCACGACGTCCTCGTCTCAAGATATAATTTGAACCCATTTATAGTTGAAGGTCACTGTAGTGAGATACAACTACAATATGATAGATGATTACATTTTGTGTTCAGTATATAGGCCTACTGGTGCGCAACGCGATCTGCATGATTAGATGTGATCATACATTTTATGGATAGAAAATATGTCCTGAATCTGATCTAAGTTCCATTAAATAAACATGCTTTCTTTGTAATTCAATAGAAAACCATTCGGGTGGAAAACCTACAAATCAGATTAAATGATATAGCGCGAAACCTCGTACCGTGTCTTTTAAAGCGACAAATTGAACACTTTCAATTTTCCCCATGAATTCGAAGTTATGAACATAAATCTTAGTTAGATAATAAACAAGATATTGTCGATGTTAGTGTTTCTCATATAAGATCCTGGAAAATCGTTAGACACCAACACAAATGCGATAAAAATCACAACAACTACAGACGTACTTAGCTCTTCAAGTAGGCCCTAATAAATTATAAAATTTAAATTTTCTCTCACTTAAGGCTGTGTATCATTACCGCGACGGGCGGTGGGTGGGTGGGTTTATGGCTGGGTAGGTGTGTAGGTAGGTAGATAGGTAGGTAGGTAGGTAGGTAGATAGGTTAGTATATAATGCCCTTATGTATTTTCGTGCAAAATGTTTGTTAAAAGTGACTTTTTTGTTTCTTCCCTTTTGGAACATAATAGTGATGAGAAAAAAAAGGGATTGCATTTTTTTTCTAACTCTTTAAATCTATGAAAATTGACTAAATACAAAATGGCCGCCGTGTGTCCAAGATAGTATCTATTTCACCATAACTTTTGAAATAATGAACACAAAAACGAGAATAATATATCGATTTGTAGTTTTTAAGGCGAGAAAACTGATTATACACACTATTATATTTTAGAAATAAACAGTTTAAACTCGATTTTCCCGATTTTAACCAACAAAATTAAAAACATAGTATAAGATATCTGCTACTGTACGTGTCCTAGAGGTTGTGTGCTAGGCATTGCACGAAATTTAGGATACTATGTGGATGGCAGTGTCATCTGATACATCTCACCATGCTCAGGAGGTTATTCCCCTATAGGGTGGGGCACTAGGTGAAAATTTGGATTCGATGTGCAGACAAGATAGTCAAACTGTTAGTCTTGAATATACCTTTGTGGCCAAAATATACCTTTGCATATACAAATTTTGCCAAAAATAAATAGGCCCTATACAGTTTCGGGCGAAAACATACCATTTAATAGGCCTGTACAGATTTTAACAATAAAACACCCTCTCTGAATAGACACATCGCTCGGGATAGCCTAAAAGTTTTAGCAAACAATCTAAAAACATGAAAACGCTGCTTTTTGCACAACGCACTCATCTAGTCGTAATGTTCGAGACACAAAGCAGCCTTTGAATATGCACATGGTGCAGCCGGGTTATTTTTATTGGCCCTTGAATATAAAGTACATGTGATTTTTATACCCTTAGATATACAAAAAGTGTCACCTCTTGAAAATACATAAATCGGTAAAGCACTAATACACCATGGTCATGTGAAGTTATCCTGGTCCAGTTTAGTCATAATTTATATGTGAAAAAAAGTGTCCGAATATCCCAGTCGTTCGTTCACTTATTTATCAATATATTTTCACCCTCTGCCCCCTATGATATATATTACCAACAAATTTCCGAAATATTATTCAATTATTAATATTTTTAAATATTACATAACACTATCTTCAATGCAAGGAGGTACCAAAGGCAGTTACTTAAATTACATTCTGGCACAAAGTAAACTTCAGTTTGAAAAATACATTTGTTTTTTTTAATTATAATATCTAACGATAGTGTAGAAGTTTAAACAGTCTGTGATTCAAACATCCTTATCACATTTTTGAACATTTTTGAGTCGTGACCTCAAACATAAACATAAACTTGTATAATTATATTATTAAGAATGCTGCCACAAAAAAAACACGTAAAAGTTACATTTTTTTTTTAATTCTAGCAGCCAAAGAATATGATATGACAAAACTGATCAAACTGTTATGCTTACCACTCCCAAAACATGTAACTTGATTTATTTTATGTTACTTGCACCGTTTATATCTGCAGAGATTCATGCAATGATTGTATAATAAGTGATTTATAATTATAATCTCATCAGGCGATTCACCTATATCATTTATCTGATATAACAATACCAGTCAGAATTTTTAATATATTGCTGATTATATTATCGGAACTATCTATTCTACAAATATATATCGATAAAGAAGATAATTAAAAACATAGTATTTTTAGAGTGTTTCTGATAGTGGTTCTCCGGCTCAACTCTTAAAAAAAAGCTTGGACTTTGTACGTACTTTGGATTCACGTTTCACACATGTATTGCCATACCATATTATAACTACATCTCTATATATATCTTGTATATTATTTGTTAGTGTAATATTGAGGTATCATTGAATTAAATATATCGATAACAGTTTTCATAAAGTTATTGACATAGCGTATATCACATACCGTATCCGTAATTATATGATACAATGTAAATTTAAGGATAATGACTTTACACAATCATGGTCATAGCCGTAACAGCTCTTAAAAAATTAACGATTAAATAATAATTTTCGTCCATTTCAGATTAATTTTCTTTCATTTTAAATTAACTCATTCAAATTGTATGATGTATATGGCACCGAGTTAATAATACCTATATTCACTTGTTGATCTGTGTAAATATCTAAATATGAAAACTAGCTCAGTTATTCTTCCTCCATTCTAATTTAGTATGTAACATCACATCATTTAACATTTTGACCTCTAAAAGTGTTAGTTGCGCAGCTGACATCTTACGCTTCACAATTTTGCCCAGAATATACCATACTGGAATTAATTTATTAAGATTTGATATTGCAATGCCATTATAAAGCCCTATCGGGAAGGAGACTCTCAGTGTATTTGAACAATTACACGCTCTTGATCGATTGGTTCATATTCTAACCTATCATGCAGTTGGCTATGTTTATGGGTGATGCGTAGACTTAATACACACGTATAATAAATAGATGTGCCGGTACGTAATTTACTTGTGAATATATATAATAAAGCTTATCGTTGCATTTTTGGCACTATAATGATGTCGAATGATGGTAGGATTTGTTTAATTGTAGTTCATGATAAAAAATATGGTTTGTTGCTCAAAATATAAATTCAGTAATTTCAGTCATTCTAAATTTCATGTTTTACAAAAAACTCCACAAGGATGAGACCTTCACAGCCGCCCATATATTACCATAAGGGAACCAGCCAAGCATAATCAAAACAGAAAAAAATTATCAGCCAAAACAATGTTAGTCCCGGTTGTTTTTGCTTATATTTGCATAAATATAGACTTTACAATATTTTGCGGGCGGGCGGGCGGGTAGATGGGCGGGCGGGCGGGAGGGTGGGTGGGTTCGTGGGTGGGTGGGTAGGTAGGTAGGTAGGTAGGTAGGTAGGTAGGTAGGTGGGTCTCTTTCAATCAACTCTCTCATGGTAATCTTGCAGCTCACGGAAAGTGGCAGCTCTTTAAACCAACTATCTCATGGTAATCTTGCAGCTCACGGACAGTGGCGGCTCTTTCAACAAACTATCTCATGGTAATCTTGCTGTAGCCTACGGTGAGAATATTGTTTCAATGTTGGTCCACCGTCTGTGACGCTGGTCCATCATTAAAGCAATATTGCGTGTCATTGTGGTGATACGTTTATCCAGTGGCTATTAATATAAGCCGGCAGTGCCATTTGTTACAAACATGAATTCAACTTTCAGGTTTTCCTGCTATTTTCCTGCTATATAAATGAGCTATTCCATTTCACACAAGGACACGGAGAAGGTCTGATTTCCATCGTAGTGAAACTGTGACAGGCACGAATCGTGATACGAGTACCCGAAAACACAATACATTGAGCCCATCGTCGGCGACGGCTCAAATTATCGTGTTTGCTGGGCAGGGAACATTCTGTTTGAAAAGTATTCATTAGCGATTTTCGCCTTCAACCTTTCACTCGGGTTATATCCTTGTTATTAATGTATATATATATATGCATATGTTGCTCATCAACGTCAAATTTGATTATGACTTGAGCAGAATTGCCTGATATGTGTCTTTTACAACTGATCAGAGCAAACACCAGACGTTGAACCTATACCGGCGTAATGCCGAGCCACCAGCGGCGACGTTGGCCCAACATGAAAGCCACATAGCTTAAACAGCGTTCACATATTATATATATATAATATGTGAACCGCGAATATACATAATAAAAATACGAGCACAGCAAGAATGCCTCTTATATTATGTTATATTGGTGTGGGCGTTCACATAACGACACGTATAAGACCATGACATAGTATTCGTACATAATGTGAGCGTATTCGTAAATAATGTGAACATAGATTAAATGTATCGTGTGTATGAGTGAGATATTGCTTTGGTTGTATTGTTCACAGTGTAATCATGATATGGATGGCATCATGCACAAGTGGTCTAACCCACATTAAAAAAAACAAGGAAAATACATGTCATCGATAGCAACAGCTTGATCACATTCAGGGTTAGACCATTTGGTCACTGGTGTTGTTACCTTTTTGTGTTAATTTGTATTTATTCGTTTTATCCTGTACTCCATTTTGAGGCGCGATGTTTTCTCAAAATCGGCAATATTTAATTTGATCTATTTCAGTAGAGTACAGTATACAGTTTATTACGTGATTATAAATAATCAGGGCCACGATACTGGTCACCACGGTTAAAACACCATAAAGCGTCTAGTGACTTTTAATATTGCGACAGAAGGAAGCCTGAAATTGGGACTCTCATGATCAAATAACCTCAAGGGCTATTTACACACTCCAGGTCTTTGAACAGTTTGAAACACTGTATATGCGCAATAACAATAACAAGCATCCGGCCTGACAGGTATTCGAACCCAGTAACTCAACCGGTGGAACAACCCAATGAATCATGAAGTAATAAGCCTAAATCATATGTATAATAGAATCAGGCGTTTACAAAACTCTCCTGCACCTAAATATTGTAATGTATTTGTTTATTATAGTGACATAGTACAAACATATAGTACAAACAGAAAATAAAGTACAATAAATTGTATAATAAATTGGTACCCAGCCCTCAAGGGCTTATTAGTCACTTTGAATTGTACTGCATAACATAAATAATAGTAGCATAATAATAATAATACAAAAAAATAATAATATTAATAATAAAAATAATAAAAATACATTGCTATAAATATAACTAGGATAATTGAACATAAATA
Source organism: Flabesymbios commensalis (assembly GCA_964017125.1). Lineage (NCBI taxonomy): Eukaryota > Metazoa > Annelida > Polychaeta > Terebellida > Flabelligeridae > Flabesymbios > Flabesymbios commensalis. The sequence continues at coordinate 51,157,579 of OZ024917.1, forward strand.
CCTTGTGACGCAACTCACCTGCACCAAACAGTGATGTTCAGATGAGTTATACGTCGCAAAGTGTACACCGGGCTTAATCCTTCAACCGCCGGTGCCGCATATATTCGGGTTTTCATTTTTATTAGCACATTAAAGGTGATCTATCACCCCTTATCTGGAATGAATAATTTTGTGACAAATAAATCAAAGTTGCCACAAGACGGGGCACAAGTGTTTCCTTATATGGGGTGATTGGCTATCATGTGACCCGCTGAGAGGGTCACATGATAGACAATCACCCCATATAAGGACATTATTATTCATACCATGTAAGGGGTGATAGATCACCTTTAAGTACCACCTTTTAAACATGTGACAAAAATAAAATGTGACATCAGTCAGCAATATTTAAAAACAGTTGACCTTCATTTTGTCAAATCTGAATAATTTTCACTCACTTGAAGTTGTGGATCGCGTCGGCGAGACACAACTTCAAGTGGGTGAAAATTCAGATTGAATAATTTGGCGGTTAAAGGGCTAATGGAGTATCAGGCGAAGGGTTTGATTGATTTGATCCGCTAATAAAACTGATTTTAAACGATATTTGTGGTGATTAGTCGAGAAAGGGTTTATTTACATAAAGCTAACCAATAGGGCAAGTCTGCTGGGCTAAGGCAAAAGGTAGTATCTGCTCACTTGTAAAGTACGCAGATGCTGTCTTTTGGCTTTGCAAAGCTGAAGTCTACGCATGACCTTTCTCGTCACAGTAAACCTTCAACTCCAATTCAGTGCATCACGGTCACTAAGCACGTCTCCAATATCTAGCATACAAATCTTATTATGTAGGCCCCTATTCTTTTCATGCTGTCTATTTGTTCAGCCGACACTAGTCGAGAAAGAAACGGAATCTTCTTCTTATTGTATATAACTAAGAACTACAGCCCGTTGGATCGCCATAACCACCATCCACTTTAGAATAAATCTATTTGATCAAGAATAATGGCAGTGAATACATGATACATGCATAAAATATACATGAACGCATATGAATACTGTGATGGCCCAAGGTCCAACGGAAAATGCAAAAGCAAACAGCAGTACTTCAAGTAATCTGTTTGTTGTTCACCAAATGAGATGAATATTAAAGAAGCTAATTTAGCATAAACCAGTTTGTCCCACGTGTCGAAGTCTATCTGATACGTCATAACTTGAGCTGGTTTCTCAAAAAATCCTCCAACTGCAAAATGCGCATGCCTGGGACGGTCAAGTATAGGCCGACAGTAGCCTATTGAGTACAGATTGACGGCATTAATATAGCCACTGAACTGATTACAAAATACTACTTAAACGAGACATTGATCCAATGCTGTTTTAATGTTAGGCCAACGTCTGCGACGCTGGCCCAACATTGAAACAACATTGGATAAATGTACAACGTTTGAGAAAAAGTCCTCCTGCCCAGCAAACACAAGACATTTGTATAACATTTATACAACGTCGGCCCAACGTCTTCGACGTTGGTTCAACATTGCATAAAGTCATACAAATGTTTTGTGTTTACTGGGTGTCAATACAAGCTTGGGGTCAGGCAGTTTCCACATACCGCAGTAATACAGTCAGTTTGTCTGCAAGCCAGCGACCAAGTAGGGGCAAGGGCCAATTAGGGCTTTGAATTATTAGCTCATAGATGTGGCTCAAGTATATATCAACTTGCTGTGATTTGAGAACTCGCTCTTAATGAGGCTTTGGGTATGAAACACATATTTAGTATTATTATGGAATAGGGCCTTGGCCTACCCACGGGCACTATTGCCTTCTGGGGGACCCTTGCCCCGCAAATTTAGACAGTTGACCACACCTTTGAATGTTGTGCTTTATGTCATTTAAATTTTACAAAAATATTCTTTTAAATATCAAAAAATTGTTTTGTATCATTATAATGGCGGGCGAAGATTGGATTAATGTGCCACGTGATGTGCATTAAAGCTGCATCTAAGAGATATCAGAATATCAGCCCACTGTACCATAGGCCTCTATAGGCTACTCTTGCCCCCGTTTCAGCCAACTGTACCAGTGTTTGTTACATGTAGGCTACTCTAGCCCCCATGTCAGCCCACTGTACCAATGTACGTGACATTTAGGCTACTCTAGCCAGCATGTCAGCCCACTGTACCAGTGTTTGTGACATGTAGGCTGCTCTAGCCAGCATGTCAGCCCCACTGTACCAGTGTTTGTGACATGTAGGCTGCTCTAGCCCCCATGTCAGCCCACTGTACCAGTGTTTGTGACATTTAGGCTACTCTAGCCAGCATGTCAGCCAACTGTACCAGTGTTTGTGACATGTAGGCTACTCTAGCCCCCATGTCAGCCCACTGTACCAATGTACGTGACATTTAGGCTACTCTAGCCAGCATGTCAGCCCACTGTACCAGTGTTTGTGACATGTAGGCTGCTCTAGCCAGCATGTCAGCCCCACTGTACCAGTGTTTGTGACATGTAGGCTGCTCTAGCCCCCATGTCAGCCCACTGTACCAGTGTTTGTGACATTTAGGCTACTCTAGCCAGCATGTCAGCCCACTGTACCAGTGTTTGTGACATGTAGGCTGCTCTAGCCCCCATGTCAGCCCACTGTACCAGTGTTTGTGACATGTAGGCTACTCTAGCCCCCATGTCAGCCCACTGTACCAGTGTTTGTGACATGTAGGCTGCTCTAGCCAGCATGTCAGCCCCACTGTACCAGTGTTTGTGACATGTAGGCTACTCTAGCCAGCATGTCAGCCCACTGGACCAGTGTTTGTGACATGTAGGCTGCTCTAGCCAGCATGTCAGCCCACTGTACTAGTGTTCGTGACATATAGGCTACTCTAGCCCCCATGTCAGCCCACTGTACCAGTGTTTGTGACATGTAGGCTGCTCTAGCCAGCATGTCAGGCCACACTACCAGTGCTTGTGACATGTAGGCTATTCTAGCCCCCATGTAAGCCCACTGTACCAGTGTTCGTGACATGTAGGCTACTCTAGCCAGCATGTCAGCCCACTGTACCAATGTACGTGACATGTAGGCTACTCCAGCCAGCATGTCAGCCCCACTGTACCAGTGTTCGTAACATGTAGGCTACTCTAGCCCCCATGTCAGCCCACTGTACTGGTGTTTGTTACATGTAGGCTACTCTAGCCAGCATGTCAGCCCACTGTACCAGTGTTCGTAACATGTAGGCTACTCTAGCCAGCATGTCAGCCCACTGTACCAGTGTTTGTGACATGTAGGCTTCTCTAGCCCCCGTGTCAGCCCACTGTACCAGTGTTTGTGACATTTAGGCTACTCTAGCCAGCATGTCAGCCCCACTGTACCAGTGTTTGTGACATGTAGGCTGCTCTAGCCCCCATGTCAGCCCACTGTACCAGTGTTCGTGACATTTAGGCTACTCTAGCCCCCATGTCAGCCCACTGTAGCAGTGTTTGTGACATGTAGGCTTCTCTAGCCCCCGTGTCAGCCCACTGTACCAGTGTTTGTGACATGTAGGCTACTCTAGCCAGCATGTCAGCCCACTGTACCAATGTACGTGACATGTAGGCTACTCTAGCCCCCGTGTCATCCCACTGTACCAGTGCGCGTGACATGTTGGCTACTCTAGCCAGCATGTCATCCCACTGTACCAGTATGCGTGACATGTAGGCTACTCTAGCCAGCATGGCAGCCCGCTGTCCAGTGTGCGTGACATGTAGGCTGAAAATAACGACATAGACCTAGTGCCGATTTATCAACACTATGATTGGACATCGTGCAGCATAATTATTTCCTATAATTGTGCCTGAAGCTGAGGGCGTTGTGTAAGTGAATATTGCTTTACGTCCCTTGCTATACAAGCATGGCAATATCGCGACAGAAGGTAGCCTTAAGTCAGGACTATGCCCTATTCTTACCTGAAAGTGACTTCAAGGTTTCTTCTTTATAGTGCAAAACACCATTGATAGCAAGTACTGCACACTCCATACTTTTAGACAGTTTGGAGCACTCTCATGCACAGCCTCGATAAAAAATATTTGCAGAGAACGTTGTGTTTACAAACAACGTTCTTTAGACGACCACTGGGTGCCTTCCTCGCTACCAAGCAAGAACTCTCAAACATTGCGACCATCTGTATTTATTATCACAAGAAAGTGTCGCAAACAGTAAATTGGCATTAGTTTACTTACTCCTGACTCCGGTCTGATTTTAATAGGCATGCAAGAATTGAAATACCGTCAACGGTAAAATTTATTCCACAGGCAAATCCAACGTATCGCAAACAACGAGCAACAGCTTGTCTCGCTGTTTTGCAGAAGCTGCAAAGCCAAACGACTGTACTGCTTTTCGGCTTTGCACGGCAGTTTTCTTGTTGTCTATATGCTGATGTTGATTAATAATTATAATATCTCAAATTTAATTTAAAAATATATCTCAGAAAAATAATACTAACTCACATACTGTTGAAAAAACTGAAAACAGAGCATTTTTATATCAATATTTGCTGTTGTATTCCAAGAAAGATGTCTCATTTTGCCATTAAAAGCGCTTACAAATATAAACGGCTCCGTGGGATGACATCAATTTTACTTTTTAATTTTGTAGTGAAGTAGTGTATCCCACAGATCATGATTTTATTTATTTCAGAATTTTAAAAATACTTTTTATTAACATTTCTATGAATCCGTGGAAAACCTATACAAACTATTTGTACACCTAAACTCCTGCTAAAGGACGGTTGAAATTTCCTACAAGATTGGGCCACATGTTGGTGCCATCGGCCCAGTGTTGAGCAGACAATCGATGCTGCGGGACCCCCCCCCCCCGATCATCGCGTTCCCAACTAAAGGCGGCAGTTTGAGCATGCCGTCTGAGATGGTCAGCTTTGTGGTCAAATGTGCTGTGTGATGTAAGGAAACTTGTCTACATGACAACGTCTTGGAAGTAGAGCTAGTCTCGTCTTTTTCTGAGTTTTTACATTGTCTTTTTTTTGTTTTTTTTTCTATTTTATTCAAACTCACTAGTCTATATAGCTTGATATAAATTAAATTTTCAAATTGACAAAATTGACAATTCTCATCCCAAGGATACGCTTTAAATTGATGTCTGAGGAAAAAACGTATACTTGATATGAATGAGCTACCCAAACTTTTCCTGTGAGTCTGGACTTATAGAAATTCATTTGAAAGTTTTTTCTCGAAAAGAGACGTGTACATGTATGACACCCCTCCCAGAGCGAGGACTATATAGGACTATATAATATAAAGTTTGTATAAATCTCATCTCCTTGATTCGTAGAGCGGGGGCCCTAGGGTAGTGGTAAGCACCGCTGCCTTTCACACCAGAGTTCGGGGTTCGGTTCCCGGTCTCGGCGGTTTGAAAGAAACAAAAATGTTTCTTCCCCATCCATGTGTGAAAGTCAGTATTGTGGGGAGCCTCCGTGACTGAGAGGTAGCGTGCTCGGCCTCAGACCGCCAGGGCTCGAATTTCGAATCCTGTGTCTGGAGGACAGTGTCATCTCAATCATCTCACATCCTCAGGAGGTTCTCCTGGCCCAGTTTAGCCTATATGTGCACAAAGGTGGCCTAAAGCCCGATTCATTTCATTTAATTTCCTTGATTCGTACGTGAGAACAGCTAGTTGGGTGGGAGAAATAGGTTTTTATGCGTCCTCGGAGAACTAAATTATAAAAGCATTTTCAGCACCCCTGGGATATCAACTTGAAGAATTTTGCTGTTCAAAATGCACAAAAAACTAGCATTCTTTAAAGATAGCTGCCAGTCGCTCTAACCGAAACACTAAATGTTATAGAGCAGTAACTAATGGACCGATTTTAATGATCTTGGTATCAATTTTATGGTTTTCTGGGGTGCTGAATTGAATGAAAAAGTATCCCAGCTGATACGTTAGTCAGTTCGCATGATTAGGGGAATATTGAAGGTTTTAATCTAGACATTATGTTTCTACAGTAGGCCTACATAGCATTTAGTTCAGGAATATATCATCCTGTAGGCTTCAGATGTATTTGTTCTCACTCTAACTTTAAATGCGATAAGGACTTTTCACGAATTTGAGCGGCCCCTCCCCCAAATTTTAAACTCTGTCCGAAATTATGAAAGTGATACATATAGAGCAAATATAGCTTTTATTGCAATAAATATGTTAACCATACTTTTCTAATTCAAGTATACCATAGCATACATATTTTACCATAAATATAGACACAAATAACGTTCTGAATTATTTCCCTAACTTTATATGAGCACATTTAATCGCGAAATTACATAATATTTTTCAAAAGGAAACCACATATTTTCCATGCGTTTTCGTTTATCAGTAGATAAGGGGATTATATAGATACAAAACAACAGGAATAGAGTTTAGCCACTGTTTTTGATATATCAGTTGATATAATCCCCCGTTTTAGGCTCTAATTATTCAATGTTTAATCAGAGGTGGCAATATTTGAATGTATAATACAGTTGTACACACTCTATTATTGTATGATGAGCTGTACAAATGGCATTTCGCAGATGGCAAGGACCCAGCCTCAACGTTCGGCCATTATCATCAACGCTGTCATAACGTTGGAATGGCTTGATGTTCTCATGCCACACATTGCCGTGTGACTGCCCAAATAGGTCTAAACAGACTCATCACTGGCAGGGGTAGTGGGAACTACACCTGCCAGTGACAGGATGGAATATACCTGTTGTAACATATTTTTTTGACAACGATGCTCCAATTGAATATATAGTAAGAAAGCTCTTTAACTGCAGCTCAACACTTTTCTTACTATTCACATTCAGACATAGACCAAAATTTGGGACTCGTAAAAAAAGAGATAAGTACGGTATACAAGGTTTATATTCTCATAACACATTGCGATGAGCTCCAGTAGCTTTCAGATCAATACAGGCCATGATTCACCGCTTATTTCCTTTTAAACAAAACAATGAAATTACATTTGCCATACTATTTGAGATTGTTGCTTATAATAGCTTTCATATGATGTTTCTTTATTCTGTATCTATCATTTTTAACATGCACATTGGTTGAGGTGTATTGTGCTACTGAGAAGAGTACATGCTTTACTCTAGATATACTGCTGTGTATGAAAGGACTATAAATTTCATTATGACTATTGCAATCTGATACCACTATAGTATTAAAAGAGGAAAGATACTCAAAGTTCAAATGCACTACCTCCCAAACAGAGTTGTATTCCTACTTTCGTGTTGCACAATGTCAAGGTATCAAATAATGATTCTTTCACATCTCTTAATTCTGTCAAATGTGCACCTGCAGAAAAGATGTCCCATTTACTTTTAATCCGCAATAGAAGCCGAGTAGAGTCCACTAATTAACCTCATTGTAGATGGTTTAGATATTGGAGTCCAGTGGCTACCACATGCGATGTTATCATGACTTTACAAAGAATCGATGAAAGGAGTCCCGAGCCGTGGCATAGGAATATCAAAGGCAATCTCACCACGCAAGCAAAATTCTTCAGTCTGTATGTTACCAGTGATGTACCAGGTGAATGCACTTTGTGTGTCAAGTACACACGCGACATATGAAGGTTCAATGATGGGATAGAATGACACTATATAGGTATAGGTATAGGTTTATTTCAGCAATAGGCCCAGCGGCCTGTGAACATACAATACAATACAAAACAATAATATGCCATGGCGTGTGAAGATAATATAAGTGATACAAATATAATATAATTATGATCACTCCAGCTTGTACAAACCTTTATACACATATGGCGAAGTTACGGGTCGTTTTTCTGTTTTCACTCGTAAGGAGTTGTGTTAATTTAAACATTGAAGGGTTAACAAAATAATAAGATTTCATATAGCGGCGGCGAAGTTCAACAAGATTATCTTTTTCACAGATTAAAATGAAATGATATTCAGCTTCCAGCTCCTGACAGTGTTGACATAACCTTTCATTTCGCGGCTGTCCTAACCATCGACCACTTACAATTGCAAGCCTGTGATATCGGGCGAAAAATTTACACATTGCATATCTATATTTAGGAATGGTAACAACATCAAAATATAAACTATAAGAAAACCTCACTTTCACATGTCTATACAATTCCATATCTGAACCAGTCTCCATATCTCCAAACCAGCCTTGTATAAACTGATCATGTAACCGCTGTTTACAAATATTTAAAAAACGGTGAGTATTTCATACGCCTTGTGCCATCCATACGTCTGCAAATCCCAGTTTAAACAGTAAATTTCGTGTGAGACTAGCCCAGTTGATTATGTTTTCATATTCATTTAAACGCTTATACAGCGAATCATATATTTTACATACTAATGGATTTCCCTTATGACATACTATTTTTAACCAGTAGTTTATAATTCTAAAATATCTCTGTGACTAAAGAGGAAATCTTCCTAGTTCACCATACACAATATTGCTAGTAGTATAGTCTTCTTAAGTTTTAAAACTTTTTTACAAAAAATAAGATGTACTCTTTCCACTGCATCCGCAATAAGAAAATCCCACACTTCACTTCCGTACATAAGTATAGGGGCAATTAATCTATCAAAAAGCTCACAGCAGAATTCAGGTTGTGGGTCATATAAATGATATAATTTTCTATTGAGTTTAAACATAGCCTGTTTTGCCTTATCAGCTAAGGTGGTCTGAGTTTGACTCCATTTACCGGTATATGAAAAGACAATGCCAACATAATTAAACGTGTTTACAATATCCAGTCTTTTATCACCATAAAACCAGTGATCATCTTTTAATAAAATACCACCCTTCCTAAAAATCATCACTTTAGTTTTGTCTGTGTTAATTATTAACCTCCACTTAGTACAATAATCATGAAGCACATCAAGACCCATCTGTAATCCTTCTCTAGTGGATGAAAATATACCAGAATCGTCAGCGTAGAGAAGAAGATACAGCTTTAAATCATCAATACTGATTTCATTTACACCTTTGTCTTTTAATTCTTGCTCCATGTCGTTTACAAATAAAGAAAACAGAAATGGAGAAAGGCTCTCACCCTGACGTACGCCTAAATGACAGTCAAACTGCTCAAAACACCATTAACTCTGACTTGTGATTTTACGTTCTGATACATGCTGTGTATAATATTAAACATTTTTCCACGGATTCCTTTTAAAATTATTTTATACCACAGGCAATCTCTGTTAACATAATCAAAGGCTTTCTGGAAATCTATGAATGAACAATAAAGACATTGATTTTGGTTTAAACACACATTCACAATATTATGCAATATAAAAGTATTATCTACTGTGGATCTGACTTTGCTTGTGCATCTATTAAAATGTTATGACTATCAGCCCAGAACATTAGTCTGTTATTTAGGACACGAGTGAATAACTTCCGTAAAGTACTTAGTAATGTTATCCCTCTATAATTATCTACATTATTAAAATAACTTTTTTATGTAGAGGTACAATTATACCATTGGTCCAAATACTAGGAAAATAACCATTTTGAAAAACATTATTAAAAAGACATGTTAACACTGGTGCCAGTACTTCAGAAGCATTTATATATAATTCATTAATAATTAGATCGTGACCAGCTGCTTTACCCGTTTTTAATTCACGAATAGCATTCTTCACCTCATCAACATCAAGAGTATTGTTTAATTCCTCGAACATTGTATCATTATTTAAATTTTCATTCAAGTATTCATAAATATCATCATCAGCTTGTGTAGATACATCTTCGGGGTTATTTAAACTTTTTAAATACCCATAAAATTCATCAGCTGTTAAGTTAGACTTACCAGTGTTTGTGTTTGAATCAAGTTTATCTAGTAATTGCCAATACAAACGAGCATCATCTACTTTTTGCTTCAAAAATTTCTTCATAAATGCATGACCATAGTATACTCTCTTCTACAAGACCTAGCACATCGCGTATATGCGGACCTTGATCTTATCATATTATTCCTACATTCATCCGTCTCATTTTGCCTGTATTGATTCAAATTATTAAAAAATGCGTCTCTGAGATTTTTAAATTCATCTGACATCCATTTCGGCAATGAACTGGTAGTGGATCTGGCAACATTATACGATTTACCAAATAAGGGTTCTGTAATGTCGGTCAGAACATGGGTGAACTTATAAAACATATCATTAACACCGTCTTCTGTATCACATTTACCACTACAAATATTTACCATCTTTTCCATAGTGCTATCTTTAAGGAGTTGTTCAACATATACATCTTTCTTATCTTAGTCAAATTTGTTTTCTTTTCACACTTAGTCGGTATATTTACACTTTCATTCACTTATTCAAAAGCTTTAAACTCAATATATAACAAACTATGATTGCTGTAAACTGTTGGGTCACAAACACAAAAACCTGTAAATAAATCAACACAATTTGTTTTACAAGTATACTCTCCGATTCCAGCATCCTTACCAAATCTACCATTCATTAAACTCATAGAGCTAGCTTTGCATAAATCTAACAAAGATATACCTTGTGCATTTGGTTGTTTTTTATCTTTTGAACATCTTGGTTTGCATAATACGTGTGTTTCAGGAACATCAGTGTCAATATCATTATCAAAATCAATAAAATCTGCCCTCTCACCTGTTCTAACATTTTGTTTCGATTTCTGCTAAATAATCTAACAGTTTATTAAATACATCATTTAACTCAACTCTACTTGACTGTGATGGTGTTACATAACAAGCACATATATATAGATCATTATCGATGTTTAAAAAATCTTTGCTTAGATTAAGCCATAGTACATTGTCATCCGACTGTTTATGTAACGATAACAAATTTGAAATTAATAAACAGCGATTCCTCCAGAATCACGCTTTGCACGTGTCGGTCTTGGGCGATGAATTGAAGAATAATTATAATCGGGTAAAGATAAATCGCATTTAGTGTTTGTCCATGTTTCAGTTAAAATTATAATATCATATTCTTGCAAATAATCAACAAATGTTTGATCTTTTAATTTATAATTTATTTTTGATGCTAGCCCACGAACATTCTAAGAACCTATGCGTAATGCACTTATCTGTTTATGAGATGTTGTTTCTTCTATGTGGATTAAATGTTCAATGTCTGGTTTATCGCGTTCATGTCTTTCATTGTCGGGTTGTTTGGTTTATACAGTCTTGTTATGTACAACTTATGTACTGAAACCAGTACAGGTATCACTATATACATTGTCTTGACCTTGTTTGTTGTCACCATACACTGTGCGAACAGTAGTCTCACCAGCGTAACACTAACCTCTCATTACACGTGACCAGTCCGGAATTTCATCCCTGACCATGCTGACCACCACACCATCTACGACCAGTTTGGCTGGATAAGCGATGACTGCCCTCTTCCCCTTCTGTCGTGCCTTTCCTCTGTCAGCTTCAAGATTGCTGCGGGCTTTACGTAGGGGGTCAGGTATGTCTCTACTTATTCCCTGGCGCTTTCCTTGCAGAGCTTTACTATTGCTGATGACAAACTCCACATCTGGATAATTCCGGAAACACACAATTATCGGACGTGTTTTTCCTGGCTTTGGGGCTCCAAGTCTATGTACTGTACCCTCTGAATGGCCACGGGTCTGGTCACGCCCAGCTGAGTTTTAATAAAGTCATCCAGCACCACACTCACGTCTTCGCCTCCTTGCTCAGCAATGTTGTACAAAAAAAGGTTGCTACGACGTTGGCGTGCTTCATGATCCCATGACTTGTACAGCTGTTGCTTCTGTGTACACTCAACTGTATATAGTTTATCTGTCAAATCTCTGATTTTATTCTCCGTTTCTTCCAAAATATCTGACTTTTGTTTCTGCATTTTCTCCTCAATCACGTTAGTAATCTCATTACGAAATTCATCAAATCTTTTATTCAACGACTTTTTTATATCTTCTTGACCTTCTTTCAACTCAGCCAACAACCGAGCTATTTCTCTCCCTTCTTCTGGATTTATCTCCCATAATATTTATTAGTCAATTCATTTGTTGTAAAATACCTCTGTTGTCTGATTCATTTAAATGGAAAATTTAAATTTTGTCGGAGCTGATTCCATACACGTCTTCACACTGCGGAGGCATACACATACATATGACATTATAATGTCAGGATGTGGCATAATAATGTAAAGAATGACACAATAATGTCCGGGTATGGCATTATAATGACATTATATAATATGGTCAGATGGGCGGGGCGCTGGTGCAGTGGTTAAAGCTGCCTGCTTGGAACGTCAGAGATCGCGGGTTCGAACCCCACTCTGGCCTTCAAGTTTAAAAGAAACAAAATGTTTCTTCTTCGCTCACTCGTAATGACTAAATATTGGGGGAGCCCCCGTGACCGAGAGGTAGCGTGCTCGGCTTCAGACCAACAGGGCGCGAATTTCAAATTCTGTGTCTGGAGGGCAGTGTCATCTCATTCATCTCACCATCCTCAGGAGGTTCTTCTGGCCCAGTTTGTGCACGAAGGTGGCCTAAAACCCCATTCATTTTATTTCATATAATAGAACAATTATATAGTGCAACGTTATATAATTGAGATTTTAATTAAAGTTTTTGTTGATTAAACATACTACATTAGTGGGAATCCATGCAAATGCGATTAAACCGAGTTTATGTGCGGTTTTACCTGACAGAGAAAACACAAAATTTTGGCTCTGTAGGGAAAAACGAGACAGTCAAGCATAGTGGCTTACTATGACGGCGGCGCTATATCTATAGAGTCCGCCGCATACACTATCTCGTTGTCAAGACATTCGAGCAATTTCAAACAACCAACACATTCCAGACAGACAATAAAATCGTATGGGAAATCAACAAAAACTTTAATTAAAATCTCAATTATATAACGTTGCACTATATAATTGTTCTATTTTAAATAAAGGTAGTTTTTGTTGATTTAACATACTACATTAGTGGGAGATTGTCCTCCTTCTGTCTGGTAGAGAACCCAAGCCCAATAAATCTATGAGTCCTCTAAACATGGCAACATATCATACAAGTAACCATTTAAACTATAAACATGAGACGTAACAGTGATTCATGTTCAATCTTTTGTTAAGATTTAGTTTTTTTTTTTTTTTTTTTTTTACAATTCAGCCTCTTGAATTAAAAAGGTACATATATATATATAAATCAATTCACTCCTATTTCTTTATTATTGAGTGAAGAACAACATTCAAACATTAATGCCTTAAAATATATATTTATTTCTTTCAAATCAGCCACTTGAATTAAAAGAAATGTACATATAGATCAATTCATCCCACTTCAAAATGGTGGGTGAAGAAAGAAGTTCAGTTAATATTAGCAATCTGAACCGTATTAGTAGCGACCAGTGCTTCTCTTGGTAGCAACCTCAAGTAATGCGCACGCATAGTGCGGGCACTAGTCCAATCTGCAGCCTGCATTATAGTGTTCACGTTAACACCGCGCGCCATAGCCCATGTAGCGGCGGCGGCCCTTGTGGAACCGGCGGTATCACCTGCACCGGCATCTCTAAGTACTAGCATGAGCCAACGAGCCACCGTAAACCGTGCGGCTAACCTAAATGGCGCAATACAAGTCAAAAGTAGTACGTTAGAGTTCAATGCTTTTCTGTCCGACTCCGTAATCTTCATATACGCGGACAAATGGCTGACAGGACATATGTTAGCATTCTCACCATTCCTAGTAAAAACCAAAGGCGGAACGCTATGGTTAGGTCGTTCCTGCTTCGCGCCAAAGGCAGGCAGGAAAACCCATTTATCAGGTGTCTGTTGAAGACTATCCACGTCCGTCCTCAACAGCATAAGATCACTAACACGTCTTGCTGATGCAATAGCAAGCAACATCACCATTCTGTGAGTTAGACGTGTCCTGGATAAGTTATTGATATCTCCCCAACCTTCTAGGCATCGTAAAACCGTAGCAACATCCCAAATAGGTTTTATCTTCCTGGGGGGAGGGCGACTCAGATACGTAGCCCTCATAAATCTGCAAACTCGTCTGTCTTCACTAATAGTTTCAGGAGCGTAGGGTTGTAGTAGGGTCGCCACAGCCGATCGATGGACCCCAATAGTACGCCATGACAGTTTGCGTTCTGAATATAGATACCATAGATAATGTAAAAGATTCACGGCAGAAGGGGAAGCTGCATTAAGGCCCTTTCTGCCACACCACGCTGTCCATTGTCTCCAGACAGCTGCATATTGCTTTCTGGTGGAGGGTTTCCAGGCATTTTGAATGAAACCGGCCACTTCAGGTTCAACCCCTCCGTCTCTAAGGGTTGAGCCGAGATAAGCCATACCATCATATGTAATCTGCTGTAATCTGTCAACCTCCTGTTGGTTGTCAGGTTCAATATTGTGTCCGATGTTTCCGGTAGTCTGTGTGGAATTCGGACTGACACTCTGATCAATTCCGGTAGCCAGGGTGCTCTCGGCCACCATGGCGTCACCAAAATCATCCGGGAATTGGGATGGTAAATCCGCCCCAGCACCAAGGGTATCAAGCTGGGGGGGGGGGGGGGGGAAAGGCATAAAGCAACTGGTTCTTGAAGTCCCAACGCTGTTGAAGCGCGTCCGTTCCTAAGGCGTGGGGATCGCGCCGGTCCGTCGTGAAGTAGCGGGGAACCTGCTTGCTTCTCTCTGACGCAAACAAGTCGACTGTCGGCATGCCGTAAGTCGAGAAAATCCTCCTTGCTACTATAGGAACCAACATCCATTCGTCTGGCTCCTTCGAACGTGACAGAGCGTCTGCTTGCGTATTCATCTGACCTGGTAGATAACTTGGCCGCAGCACTATCTTGTTTCGGCTGGCCAAGATCAGAATCTCCGCTGCTAAGTAATGCAGGGATCTGGATTGTGTGCCCCCCTCCATCAGTAGGTAGGCCACAGCCGTTGTATTGTCCAACTGAAGAGCCACAGTCTGATGTTTCAGTTGATGTAACCAATGCTGAAGAGCAAACAAAACAGTCTTCAGTTCCAGATAGTTTATATGATTCTGTTTTTCTGTGTTCGTCCATAGGCCGTGAATGGACAACTGGCCCATTTGAGCACCCCACCCTGTCAGGGATGCGTCTGTTGAGATCACTTGCGTGGGAAGATGTATTTTCAAGCTTCGCCCGTTCAACAGCGGCGAGCTCCACCAAAGTAGTGAGTCTCGAGCCTCTTGCGTTAAGGTCATGCGTGAATCCGACAAGCTCAGATCGTAGGTGAGACGTGGTAGACAAAATTGAAGTGGGCGACAATGCAGTCTTGCTAACGGTATCGCCGTAGCTGCAAAATTCATTTTGCCCAGTA
The DNA here is from genome assembly GCA_964017125.1 of Flabesymbios commensalis. Taxonomy (NCBI): domain Eukaryota; kingdom Metazoa; phylum Annelida; class Polychaeta; order Terebellida; family Flabelligeridae; genus Flabesymbios; species Flabesymbios commensalis. Next base: position 51,172,867 of record OZ024917.1, read on the forward strand.
ACACCATACAGTCTCTCGTCTTGATCGTAGGTGTCTGTTCCATAACTGAGATCATATCGCGAATTTGATCCAGTTTTGAATGTGGAAGTGAAACTTGCATCTCTATCGTATTCTAGTCCAGACCTAGGTATGGGAAGACTTGTGATGGCGTGAGCCGACACTTCTTTATATTGCGTTTGAAACCCACGTCCAGGAGCAGTTTCAACACAAAGTCTCTGTGCTGGCAGAGCAGCGTACGTGAGCTCGCCAGGACTAGTATATCGTCTAGGTAGAATATCACTCTGATACCCCTGATTCTGCAAAATTCCACCAGGGGCGTGGTGATGTCTGTGAATACCTGTGGAGATGATGTCAGACCGAAGGGGAGTCTGCGGAACTGGTAAATTTTCACGTTCCATGAAAATCGGAGGAACCTGCGGTAGTCCTTGTGCATCGGGACATGTAGGAAAGCGTCCTGCAGGTCTATCGTAATGGACCAATCGCCTTGGCGAATTGACTGGCCCACCTCCTTGAGAGTGGTCATACGAAAAGATTTCTTCCTTATGTACTGGTTCAACGGCTTTAAGTTGATCACTGGCCTCCTCCCCCCCTCCTTTTTTGGCACTAGGAAGAGATAGGAGAAAAATCCCAGAGTTTCTTCGTGAACCTGTTCTATTGCCCCCTTCCGTAGGAGGGACCCGACCTCCTCCTCCATAGCAGTGTGTTCCTGAGGAGATCGAATCAAGCCGGTTAGCGCCCTGTCTGGGCCTAACAAGGGTGGCACACTGACGAAGTCTAATCTGTAGCCCACCACTGACTGCAGTGTGAACTGCTGTTGGGTAACCCTTCGCCATCCTTGTAGGTGGTCGCCCAGGCAGGGGACCCTTTCAATACCTGCCCTTGCCGCCACGCCCGCCGCGGGACGTCCCTCCTCTCCTCGACGAGCCTCTCTTAAAGGGCCGTCTGGATCGTGATCCGGAGTCGCGGTCCCGTCTCATCGGGGACCGGCTACGAGGTCTCCTGTCCTGCTCTCTGCGACGTCCTGTAGAAGCTGGCTTGTGTCGAAGAGCAGCTGTCAGGGCGTTTTGCTGCTGACGATTAGTGGCCGACGTTATGGCTGAGGACACATCATGTCTGAAAAATTGGTCCATCCCCAGTGGTGCATTTTTGACCTGTTGCTGCAGGACTGGGTCACGAATTCCTGTCACGACGGCATCACGCCTCCTGAAGGTGATGTCGTTGAATCCGCTTGCTAAAAATCTCATAGCGTGCCTTATAGGGGCCAGGGCTTCGGATTGCACTCGTGAGATTTCCTCGATCATCCTAGCCCGTGTATCGGCGGGCAGGGTGTCTGCGATTCGTGTCAGATTCTCCAAGGGCGCCTCCATTGTCTCTAGCCCTCGAGAAAGTGCGCACGCAGTGCGTCCGAGCAGATTTTGCTGTTTCTTTAAGGTGCTATCTCCTTGCCATTGCTGCTGGGTCAGTGGTAATGTACTTGGTAGCTCCAACGCCTTGAAAGTGGAGCCGTCGGCCCCGTCGGGCCCACTATACATATTGTCTATGCGATATGTTCTTACATTACGGACCTCAGTCCCTCCCCGGGACTGAGTCCACAACGCCGTCTGGCGGCTGGTAGGAGCACTGACTGCAGATGTTCGTGTTAGTGCGGACCTCAGCCCCGACAGGGGGCAGTCCTCCAATCCGGGAAACTCCGCGAACGGATGCGGTTCCTGTTCCTCATCATCGTAATCATCGTCCAACGACTCATGTTCACTCCACTGAATTAAATCCTGCTCACGATCCATTTGATCATCCAGCTCCACTAGTCTGGTGGGCGGAGGTGGCAGAGTCATTCTGGGTGGTTTACTCAAGCGGCCGTGGGCCGTCGGGTCTGAGTCTGAGGTGGGGCCGAGTGTCCTACCTGGGGCACCGACGCTGATGATGAAGGTTGATATTCATGCAAGGACCGGCCTACTACGACCGTCCTTCTTTCTGTCTCCCCCTGGCGGGACCTATCGCTATTGACTGGTCCGGCAGGGGGACGCGGGGGCGACCTACAGCGGCCGCCAGCCCGGACGGGACAGGCCCCCCCCGCAGCGGGGGCCTGTTCCGTGACAGAGTCCTGAGAATCACACTGAGTACGACCCTGCGTATCGGCAGGGGCGTCGAGGTTGGTAAAGGTACGACCCTGCGTATAGACAGGGGCGTCGAGGCTGGCAGAATTACGACCCTGCGTAAGGGCAGGGGCGCCCAGCGCGGCCGGCAAGGCCTTGGCCAATGCCGCCGCCACTAACCTAGTGATCCTGTCATTTAAAGGTTCCGTATCCTCTGTGGACGGCTGGACCAACTCTGGGGCCCGCCAAGTCCTGGGATCAGAAGTTGCCATCTCTCCTTGCTGCTCTGTTGATATCAAAACAGGCGATGTCTCCTGCAGCGTAGGGGCTGAGCCCTTCTTAGCCGGTGAATTCCGGTTGCTCCTGCTAGGAGTAGGAGTCCTAGGCGGCTTGGATGATTTCTTATGTTTCGAATGAGAGTCTTTAATGGCAGACATAGTTCTCATTTGTGCTGATAATAGCAGTGCTGATAACAGTGAATAACAGTGATTTGTTTGTCAATCTATTGCGAGAATGGAAATGACAACGAGATAGTGTATGCGGCGGACTCTATAGATATAGCGCCGCCGTCATAGTAAGCCACTATGCTTGACTGTCTCGTTTTTCCCTGCAGAGCCAAAATTTTGTGTTTTCTCTGTCAGGTAAAACCGCACATAAACTCGGTTTAATCGCATTTGCATGGATTCCCACTAATGTAGTATGTTAAATCAACAAAAACTACCTTTATTTAAAATGATCAGAGGTCGGGGGTATCATTAATTAAGGTCACTATATGGCATTAAACAGACAAGGATTATAGGATATGGTATTATAGTATCACGCTATGTCCTCGGGATATATCATTATAAAGTCATGCAATCACTTTTTATTGATCGCGTGTGATATCATTATTTCTGAATGTAACTGTATAAAATCAAGATATGCCGGTTAACCATCACGTTATACCATTAAAATATCAGGAACTGGCATTATATTGTCAGGATATGGCATTAGAATATCAGGATATGGCAGTTTAACACCACAATATGACATTCTCCAGGTAGGATATGGCATATGAATATAAGGATGACATTATACGGTTATGATATGACAGGATATGACAATTTTATGTTGGGATATTGGATTATACTCTCAGAATATCGGACTTCAACGCCATGATATGGTATTAAAATGTGCAAATATTGCACTTTAACATCTTTAACAAGTTTCAGAATTTGGCATTGCTAGGTACATTATAAAGTAAGGATATGACAGTTTAATTTCACAACATGAAATTATAATGTGCTTCTATTACATTATAATATCAGGATATGTCATTAAAATATCATAAAGTGACCTCAGAGTGTCCGCTGAATATGATTTTCTTAGATCGGGATACAGCATTTTGATGTCTTCATATAACATTTTAATGACATGACATATCGTTATATCGTCGCCTCGGAGCTAAAGGATCCTATCTGACACTCGTTAGAGTGGCAGATAGGCTCATTTAGCTCCGAAGCGACGATATCCGAATATGGTAGTTCAATGTCGATATCGCAATATACTACAACAAGACCTTAATCTTGATCAAATACACTGAAAATAGTCCACCATAACTACTTATATAAATTTAATGAATTTGCTACACTGAACATGATAATGACGAGCCTGTTTGCATGATTTATTGATAATAACATATTATTTATCTACCATTCTGTGATATTTCATTCAAAAAATATTAACAAGGTAGATTACATTCCGCATTTCTCACGAAACGAAATCAAAATAGCAAAAAAAAAATCAAAATATTGATCAAAATATCATTCTGATCACCTTTTGAATTGAATCCGGCAGCCCCCAAAAAACATGTAATGTAAACCAAGATAATTAAAATTGGTCCATTAGTTGCTGTTTTATGACAATCAGTGTTTCGGTTAGAGCGGTTGGCGGGCATCTTGGTAATATGTTAATTAGACCTCCATGGGATAAATTTTTCAATGTAAACAGCAAAATTATTCAAGTTGATATCCCATTGGTACTGAAAGTGATTTTAGAATTTAGTTCTCCGGGTGTGCATTGGATCCTATTTCTCCTACCCAACTAAGTATTTTAACCCCATGCCCATATTACAGTAGGTGAAAATTACCCATTTTCATAAAATATCCAGATGAAATATATCAAAATCTAAGCTTTAAACATCATTATATCAATGAGTTGTATAATTTTCTTGAACAAATTCCCTGTGATTCACATACGCGTCTCTAGAAGGCCTAACTTACTTGACTGATTACATCAGGTCATAGCTGAAACGGGGTATTCATGTCGTTGTGGTAATGATTGACATCCAAAATTGGTTTGATATGTCAGCCATGACACTGTACGGCCCTTGGTTCGAATGATGAAATTGTAAACTGGTTTGACTCATAATAAAGAAAACGTAAACAACAGGTTTACATAAAAGAAATTATTTCCGAGCCCATTGTGGTTCACTGCGGAATACCTCAGGAATCCATCTTGTGCCATTATTGTTTTGATTGATGTGAATGACACTAATTCTTTACTTTGATGATTCTAGTTTACTTGTACTCGGACGTCATATCAAATTGATTAGCAAGAATTAGGATGCGAATTAAAAACTCTTAAAGATGATCTATCACCCCTTATATAGTATGAATAATTTTGTGACAAATAAATCAAAGTTGCCACAAGATGGGGCACAAGTGTTTCCTTATATGGGGTGATTGGCTATCATGTGACCCTCTGGAGGGTCACATGATAGCCAATCACCCCATATGTGGACATAATTATTCATACCATATAAGGGGTGATAGATCACCTTTATTATCTGGCTAAATCACAATAACTTATCTATACATTTAGGCAAAACTGAATAAATGCCATTCAGCACAAAATCCAAATTCAAGAAAAACTCTTCTCTCAGTGTATCATATCATACTGTAGATCTGGTAATATTCGCGAGGTTTTAATTTTTGCGAAATTCGCGAGGAGGACAAATTCGCGAAAATGATTACTATAATAGTGCTGCCTATCATCGAAATAAATAATTCGCGAATTCTAGACGTCGCAAAAAGTCCCAAAATCACAAATTCGCGAAAATCTAAACACGCGAAAATTACCAGATCTACAGTATTCAATATTCAGGGGGAATTGACTCCGCTCTATTTAAAAGAGGGCATCACCATGTTGAAGCAAGTGCATAACATTAACACTGGTGGTCAGAGTCTAATGTGTCTTGTTGTAACCCATGTTAACAGTGAGGGGAAACAACTATCAAATACATTGCCATCAAACCATAAAAAAATCTACCACCGCAAATTAAAATTATTTCAAAAACGAATATTTGTCGGTATAAATTGAAGCAAACAATTACTGAACGTGATGAAATAAACATGATTTATATTACTAATATCGATAGCTAACTTTCAGTCTGTTTTAATAAGTGAGAGCAGTTTATTCATCAATTTTTTCCGTATTTTTTTCGAATGTCGTATTGAAAGGCAATGTAGTACTTGCTTTCGTATATTATGTATGCATTTCGGCTCTAATTAACCTTCATAAACGTATATTTATAAAAAAAAGTTTTTGTTTGTAATCCTTGTCAGATACCATCACCAAACCATATATGCATGCTATTATGTATTCTTGATGCTATGCTAACTTAAAGCAAACGACATAATCCTGATAATATATACTAAAACAAGCATAAATTAATTAAAGTATGCATCATAACTAATTAAAATACAGCATTATCGTGATATGTTTAAGTTTCCCATGCCAAAACCAGAGATACAATAGCTATTGCATAAAGAACAACACCCTCTGGAAAGCGTAGAACCCTAAGACTTGCATGTAAAAAGAAAATAACATGAACTATCATTATATTTACCATGTTTAAAATAATCTAAAATATGCATTGACTGTCGCCAGCTCGTGAGGGCGTATATATATATATATCTGAAATGCTAAATAAAGGTATCTATCCAATGTTTGGTAACTAGGACAGTAAATGCCAATGTGACAGAGGAATTATATGATGACCACCCAGCAGACACAAAGCGTTAAATCAATGCTGGTTTACCGTTGGTCCACCGTCTACGACGATGAACCAGCATTAAAACAACATTGCTTCAAAATCTTGTGCCTGCTGACCAGGACAGTCGTGACAAACGTGAACATTGATTGAGTGATGTGCACACTGGGTCTCTATATTGGGAGAATCACACCACCACGGACCACCACGATGACTCAACCCTCAGGGCGTGTACGTGATACGCCTGAATGCACCTTTAGAAGTTGTGGTCTCTCCTACAAATAGGCCAATTAACAAGCAAACACGATACATTCAGCCAATGCTGCCGCGATGTTGGAGCAGCGTTGTAGACGGTGGCCCAACAATAAACCAGCATTGGCTGAATGTATGTTGTTTGTGTATCAGGTCCATTCTTGACAAGACGGTAATGATAATAATCATGCTTGACGGAGAAGAAGAATTTTGGCCAGTATCACAGCAAAGACCATGTACAATAAGATGGTCGACTTGCGGATTTCACCATACAAATGTGTGTAATACATTATGCATTGTTGTCCCCTTTTAACGGGAGTTGTTACTACGCTTTGGCAAGTGTATCATCATAGCGTCAGCTAGTGGCTCTGATCGATTGCACTGTGAAATGTGTTCCATATAAATATTCATGAATTTGACCTGATTTTCTATCTGGCCAATAAGGCAATACTTAACAAATGTGGTGTCCTTGACATTCTAAGCTGCCTTGACATTCTAAGACACATGGTCAGGCCAATGAATACACATAGCGAGGCAGGTGACTATTTTCATGAAATTAACAGCTTCTTTTAACATGTTTAAGAGAGGCTAGGGTGGACCAGGGAGGGGTCTGACTACATCATTACATCTAAAATATCATATTTTGTGTCCAACTTGGCCTGACATTCTGTGGATATTTAAACCTGACATTATGTGCTCCTGTCAGTAGGCCTATTGTCTGGTAAGATATAGGCCTACATCTGTACATGTATCATGTGTATTGACATCATAATATTGTTGTATTATATAACTCAGAAAATACATTCTAAATAGATGGTCAATGTTGATTTTATGTTGGGCCAGCGTCGTAGACAATTGTCATACATCAATCCACTATTGTCAATCCTACACGTAAACACGATAGGCCTACATTGGTCCAATGTTTTACTAATGTTGGGCCTGTTGTCGCAAACAATAGACCAACGTTACCAATATTGGGTCAGTGTATCGTGCTGACGATGACCAAGCGCTGGGTTTATGTTAATCCACAATCTGAGATGATGTCCCAACATCAAACAAAGAGTGATTGTTCCATCACTGAGCGAAAACTGCTGGTATCTTGGTCTTACACACAAGGGAGTCTACAATAACACATATATAAAAGACGCAGATCCAATGTTGCTTTTATGATGGGCCGACATTGTATAGGAGGGACCAACTATAGTACATGTAAAGGTCATAATAATACAAGGCATATAATGCCAACAATATAGCCCAGTACAGGGGAGACACAATTATATAAACGTATCTCTCATAGGTGCAAGGAAACCTCGAACTTGACATAGTTTCAGGGTCAGGTGTGGGTCACGGTACACCAAATTTTGATGCCCCATCAGAACGCATCAATTACAGGGGAGATTCTCAAAGCACTTTCTTAGGGCCACCTAGCTGTGCTAGTGTGGCCCTGAGAAGGAGGCTGGTGGTCTCTGGGATGAACGGTCTGCGAATCACAGCCACCATCTGTCCTGTGAACACCAGTATGTCTACGTTCACCCTCTATTAACCCTTGAACCGCCAAATTATTCAATTTGAATTTTCACCCACTTGAAGTTGTGTTTCGCTGACGCAATCCACAACTTCAAGTTAGTGAAAATTATTCAAATTTGACAAAATGGATGTCAGCGATTTTGAGATCTTACTGATTGATTTCAGGTGTCATTAACATGTTAAAAAGCTGGTACATGTATTTATGTGCTAATAAAAAATGAGAAACCGAATATAATCGGGACCGGCGGTAAAGGGTTAACCCTTAGAGGACTGAAGTTGGATATATTGTAAAGTCCCTCCAACCTTATCAAACTTCTCCATACGATTACGTCACCAGTACGAGTGTGTGAAGCATGACACGTTTCGCTTACGATCATGTATATGTTGGAGCCGCCAAACAAACACTAAACGAAAGAGATCCCTCCACATGTCAATAATATCAGCAACGACACATTCTGCTCGTCACCAAAATCAGGTTGGTGCACGCCATTTGCTGCATGCACGCCGCACTAAGATTACATCGTCACGCGGTATAGCGATTGATGTCAGTGTCAAAGGAGGGTGAATTTCATGAGATAGACTTTACAAATGATCTGTGTTTTTTCCATACATGTTTATTTCTATATCTATGATTTTTAGGACTTGTGTGACTGATTTAAAAAAGTAAAATGTGGACGACTGTAACTCGTATACACAATTCGTAATTTATTCGTTTTATTAGCCGATCAAACATCTGTCAGTGGGAATCAGTTGAGTGCTAAAACATCAAGAAATAACAAATGCTTCGCCTCAAATTAAACAAATATATGCTAGATAACCTGTCGCTTACCAAATGTTCGCTTCCCTAGAGACGTATGGCCCATGTGGCCATCATCACCCCTCCGTATCGTGTTTGCTGGGCTCGTTGAGTTGCGATGCTGGGCTACCAATAACCCAACATTGGTTCAACTTCTTGTGTTTACCGGAAGCGCGTTCACTACAGGTTAGTTTGAAGGTGATCTATCACCTCTTATAGGGTATGAATAATTTTGTGACAAATAAATCTAAAGTAGCCACACGCTGGGGCACAATCATCCCATATATGGGGTGATTGGCTATCATGTGACCCTCTGAAAGGGTCACGTGTTAGCCAATCACCCCATATAAGGACATCATTATTCATACCATATAAGGGGTGATAGATCACCTTTAAATGCTTATTGGCCACCTTCTGTGTGAAGGTCTGTGTTTGTGCATAATATGAAGCTGATCCACCAATGACAAGTTGGTCTGCATGGTCATGACATACATCTGGTCCCTTCTTGTTTACATCTATCATGTATATAATATTACCATGTGTATTTCTTTTATTACTTGTACATATAATTATATTATTTACACCATTTTCTATTTTATCATATTATGCACTGTATCATATAATGTACTGCAGATTTTAATGACGCATAAGTCTACTCAGACTTCCCTTCGTCAATAAATATCTATCTATCTATAATAAAATTATATATATAATAGGTGTAATCTTGAAATCAGACCACTTTCCTACACCTTAATTGGATGCTGTAGAATTGCTTGTCGACATGTTCACATATTTTTGTCATATTACTAGACATTCCGGACCAAACATGAAAAGCGGTTCACCATGCTAGTAATTATATTATCGTTGAGCCGATGTTGGTTTAATGTTGGGTCACTGTAGTACACGATGACCGAATATTCCACCAACATGGGTTCGACGCCTGTATAGTATGGTTCGAATGCTGGAGGTCGATGGCCAATCAGATCATCGCTTATTATGCGAGGAGCGAGCTGTCCACAACCTCTGGCGCGCAAACAATCCCAGCGAACTCGAAACACTGAACCAATGTTGATTTGATGCTGGCACATCGTCTCCGACTCTGGGCCAACATTAAATCAACATTCTGCGTCTCGTGTTTGCTGGTAATCACCCAGCAAAGGTACAAGCCAGAGTACATACGAAGCCTTCTGACAAACCCGCATGTGGTCCACACTCATCAATATAATGTTGCCGTAAAAAAGAAAGGATGGCCTATATGGTATTACTAATTGACCCTCTCATAAAAAATATTCAAAAGTATACTTGTGTTGGCCTACATCTACACACACAATATAAACGAACCAATAACACAGGTAAATAGTGGGTACATGATATCAAGAAGATAATAATTAGGAGAATACTATAGGCTTGTGAAGAACTGGATTTACCTGGGAGAACTAACTATCAATACTATAAAGCGTGAACAGATCAATTCTGTCTCGCATGTTGTTTCTGATGGATGTGTGGATGGGTAGATATTTATTGCTATGAAGATTCACATGTAGTTATCATGTCCATTTTGTACGTAGTTATTTGATATTCTGGTGATCAGCAGTAAACATGTAATTAGATCTATATCTAATATCACCTTCCATTCATATGTTATTATCAGCATTACCATGATTACCATAATATCGTCGTATAGCAAGCTAGTATTTCCACATATATTTTACATCGTGTTTTGTTACGTCATACGAGGATTCAAAAAAGCTCTTTGATGATCCTCGCATGGCTCCTCTTCAACACATATCGGCAAATTTAAAAACGAGCTCTCAGACCCACTCCTGCAATCGTTGGCAATTCTTGTAAAGCTAATGAGTTCTTTATGATAGCGAGAAAAATTTGATAGTAACACGAGGCTCCAGTGTATAAAAAATAATAAATTGCTACAACGTAGCGCATTGGCTGTCGCGCCTGTCATGCCGGCAGCATGGGTTCTAACCCCGCTGATCCTACTAGGATCTTTCATAGATATATCATTGTTTCTCCCTCCTCAATGTGACTAGCCGATCGTTAGCGGCCTCGTCGAATTAAAGGTTGAAACCAGTGTGACCTGTCCCCGACAGATCGTTCGGCCCGGTTGTGGCTCGACCGGATCGGATATTTGTCATCAAGATTCTGCATAGGCATATAGCCTACAATGCTCCAAACTGTTGAAAGGTCTGGAATAGGCCTATGCAGTGCTGTCTATCGTATTGTGCACTATATACAAAAAATCCTTCGAATCATTTGATAAGAGTAGGGCATAGCCCCGACTTCGGTATTCCTTCTGTCGCGATATTGCCATGATTGTGCAAAAAGTGACGTAAAGCAATGATTCACTCACTCACTGAAATATATCGACGTTAAAGAATCATTCAGCTTCAAAACGCGCATGCCTGGGACGGTCAAGTGTAGGCCAACAGTAGCCTATTGAGTACAGATTGACGGCATTAATATAGCCACTGAACTGATTACAAGATACTACTCAAACGAGACATTGATCCAATGCTGTTTTAATGTTAGGCCAACGTCTGCGACGCTGGCCCAACATTGAACCAACATTAGATAAATGTACAATGTTCGAGAGAAAGTCCTACTGCCCAGCAAACGCAAGACATTTGTATGACATTTATGCAATGTCGGTCCAACGTCTTCGACGTTGGTCCAACATTGCATAAAGTCATACAAACGTTTTGTGTTTACTGAATAACAATACAAGCTTGGGGGTCAAGCAGTTTCCAAATCCCCGCAGTAATACAGTCAGTTTGTTTGCAAGTAGGCGACCAAGTAGGGGCAAAAGACAAGGGCTTTGAATTATTAACTCATAGATGTCGCTCAAGTATATATGAACTTGCTGTGATTTGAGAACTTGCTCCTAATAATGCTTTGGGTATGAAACGCATATTTAGTATTATTATGGAATAGGGCCTTGGCTTACCCACGGGCACTATTGCCTTCTGGGGGACCCTTGTCCCGCGAATTTTGACAGTTGACTACACCTTTAAATTCGCGCAGGACGGAGACGCGCTGCGCCTCTAGCTTCTTAAATCATACCTTAGTGACATCTGGTGATTGTTTCGTAGATAATGGTATCTCAAAAGGAGGCCTTTTTAAAACTGACGTTTGTACAACAATATAACCTTCTTGGTACATCAGGCTGACTTCTACACATTGGAACATGATGAAAACGTGTGTAATGAACCCGGATGTGACGTCAGCCACAATGACGTCACACCCCGTACCTGTACGTCCCTGATGTCATCTGAAACTCTGATACTTGTAGGCTATATGTCCCGATATCTAATTGCATGTCGCAAATTTGCAGTAGGCGGTAAAAAGCAAATAAACAACAAAAGCGCTCCTTCATTTTGCAAAATATGATTTATTTCCTGAAACTTAAAGTTGGGGGTCGCGTACGTCAGCGGGACACAACTTGAAGTGTGTGAAAAAAAATGAGTAAATTTAATTTAATTAAAAAATTTTGCGGCTAAAGTGTTAACCCTGTGACTTAGTTCAGCTCGTCTTTCGTATCACATGAGTTAAGCTGATTATGCAAGCAAAGTATATTAAAGGCATGAAAGAGAAATACATGACATGGAGACCGGTCTGAAAACCACGGTTAAACCTGTACAACCCCAGTCAATTATATAATCGACCATGGTCCTGCAGGACTGTACCATTTTTAACGGGGGTGTCAGGTCTCAATGCCGTCGATTCCGTGAATGCGTCGTAGTAGTAGGCCTACAAGGCTGTTTGTCATACATTATGTTATCCAGTACATCTGTGCGGTTCTCAATTTACCAATTTATAGAAAGACAACACGAGCCGACCGGTTATGTCATTACAATATATTAAGGCATTCGATTTTCATGGCTTGCCATATCAAACCTTTAAGTGTTATAGCTGTCTCCGTACATGTTTATTAGTACATCGCAAACTGTTTTTGGAAGTGAACGAAACATGTTTTTTTTCAAATTTAATTAAACTTAATGTACGTAATATGATAATAGTGTGTATGCACTCGGTAGGCCTATATAAGGTTCACATTTGGCGGATGCCAGAATAAAATAATCATATAGGTTCTATAAAGTCATACGTGCTTATAATCATATAGGCCCCTAGCCCTTAGACCTGTATGAATATACTTGTCTATAAACATATCAGGTATATATGAATATGCGTGTTTATTGTCGCATAGGGCCGATATGAATAGGTGTGTTTATAATCATATAGCGCCTTTTTAAATATTTGTGTTTATAATCACATAGGCTAGGGCCTATATGAATATGCGTGTTCATAATCATTAAGGATCTATGTGAATTTGCTTGTTAATTTCATATAGGGCCTATAAAAAGATGCGTGTGTATAAATCATATAGACCCTATATTGAAATGCGTGTATATAATCATGCAGGGTCTATCCTATCATATGATTACGCTTGTTTATAACTATATACGGACTATATATGAATATGTGTTTATATTCATACAGTGAATATATAAATATGCTTGTTTATAATCCTATAAGACCAAGAGCTGTCTCTATATCTAGTTCAGCCTTATGCCTTATGCCTATATCTGGTCCAGCCTGTACCAATATGTAATGCCAAAACAATATTAACATTCCGAAAATCACACCTATTTGAGCTGACTTTCCCACCCTAGCCACTCAGCCCGGCTCCTTGTCGACGAACCTGCTTTGACCTCGATTATGACATATGATCACACTATGGATTTGTGCGCCTCTGAGCTCGGTCCGCTGAGGATATTGGCGCTATGGATGTTGTATTGATTGATTGATTGATTAATTGATTGATTGATTGATTGATTGATTGATTGATTGATTGATTGATTGATTGATTGATTGATTGATTGATTGATTGATTGATTGATTGATTGATTGATTGATTGATTGATTGATTGATTGATTGATTGATTGATTGATTGATTGATTGATTGATTGATTGATTGATTGATTGATTGATTGATTGATTGATTGATTGATTGATTGATTGATTGATTAATTGATTGATTGATTGATTGAATGATTGATTGATTGATTGATTGATTGATTGATTTATTGATTGATTGATTGATTGATTGATTGATTGATTGATTGATTGATTGATTGATTGATTGATTGATTGATTGATTGATTGATTGATTGATTGATTGATTGATTGATTGATTGATTGATTGATTGATTGATTGATTGATTGATTGATTGATTGATTGATTGATTGATTGATTGATTGATTGATTGATTGATTGATTGATTGATTGATTGATTGATTGATTGATTGATTGATTGATTGATTGATTGATTGATTGATTGATTGATTGATTGATTGATTGATTGATTGATTGATTGATTGATTGATTGATTGATTGATTGATTGACCTATGTGAATATGCTTTTTTATTTTATATAGAGCCTATATCAATATGCGTTTGTATAATATGTAGAGCCTATATAAATTTGCGTGTTTATTTCATATAGAGCCTATGTGAATATGCGTTTTCTTAATGATACAGGGCTTATATGAATATGAGTGTTTATAATCGTATAGGGTCTTTATGATTATGCGAGTTTATAATCACATAGGGCCTATAGACTCAGACTCAGATTCATCTATTTGATCAGAGAATAACAGCTACATATTTTGAATAAAATTATAACAATGATCAGGAGACCGCCACTAAAACCGTAGGTCGCTACCGTGGAGGCCACCTTAGAATAAAAAAAATAATTTGAATATGTATAATAAAAATAATGAAAGCAATATAGAATTATCCATGCAAGTAAAAATTAGTGGAGACTCTTCTTGTCCATGCAGGTTGAGTTCAAGAAAGAAAAAACATTTTTTATTTAACTCTTATCATGCCTATAAGCATAAAGAAAGAAGAGAACTATGATATGAGGTAGTATACACATGATAAACATTAATATTACCGTCGCAACGACAAGGCGAACCTCTCTGCATTAAACAGGAAGGTTCCACATAGGGTGTATGTGGAACCCGAACATATGGGAAAAGCAACAACCCAGGAACCCTGCTTGTTTATAACCATATAGGTCCCTTATGAATATGCGTGTTTATAATTATATATGGACTATATGAATATGTGTGTTTATAACCATATAGGGCCTATATGAATATGCGTGTTTATAACTATAATATATGGACTATATGAATATGTGTGTTTATAACCATATAGGGCCTATATGAATATGCGTGTTTATAACCATATAGGGCCTATATGAATATGCGTGTTTATAACTATATATGGACTATATGAATATGTGTGTTTATAACCATATAGGGCCTATATGAATATGCGTGTTTATAACCATATAGGGCCTATATGAATATGCGTGTTTATAACCATATAGGCCCTATGTGAATATGCGTGTTTATACTCATATATGGGCTATATGAATATGTGTGTTTATAACCATATAGGGCCTATATGAATATGCGCGTTTATAACCATATATGGATTATATGAATATGTGTGTTTATAACCATGTAGGGCCTATATGAATATGCGTGTTTATAACGTTATAGGGCCTATATGAATATGCGTGTTTATAACCATATAGGGCCTATATGAATATGCGTGTTTATACTCATATATAGGGACTATATGAACATGTGTTTATAATCATATAGGGCCCATATGGATATGTATGTTTATAACTATGTAGGGCCTATAAGAATATACATGTTTATCATCATATATGGCCCATATGAATATGTGTGTTTATAACCACGTAGGGACTATATGAATATGAGTTTATAATCATATAGGGGCCATATGAATATGTGTGTTTATGATCATAAAGGTCCTATTTGAATATGTGTGTTTATAACCATATAGGTTCTATATGAATAGGTGTGTTTATAACCTTATAGGGCCCATATGAATATGCGTGTTTCTAATCATATAGGCCATTATGAATATGCGTGTTTAAAATCATATAGGGCCCATATGAATATGTGTGTTAATACACATATAGGTCCTATATGAATATGTATCTAGGGCAGGGTTAGGGTAGATTATAATCATAATCGTCGATTACGATTTTTAATCAATTACATTGTAATCATAATCATAATCGTAATCATATTTTCTTTGAAATTGTGTAGGGTGAAGCGGGGTAAATTGGGACACTTGTCCAGTTTTTTGTATCGCGGTCATTCTTATATGAATATTCCGCTTTGTTTTTTAGATTTTCTATACATTGGGTATGTCTGTTAATATATTATATAGGAATATATCGGATAAATTACTTCCTTCTCGGTTTAATAGATCTTTTTAGTCGGAAGGTCAAGGTGTCCCAATTTACCCCTGACTGGGGTAAATTGGGATACCCACTAACTCCTTAGAAAATTGACCGAGAGTGGTGATAATGCTATGAAACTATGCACAATATTTTGCTTGCAGCTATTTTCAACTTCATAACAATCAAAAAGAAATAAAATTCCAAATATGTCGAAAAAATAAAGATGGTGTCCCAAATTACCCCAGAAACCTAAGTTTGTAAAAGGTCATTTTTGTCGATATTGTGGCTGTTTTTTTAAGAAAATTAACTAAAAACAACTTTAGGGTTATTTTTTCTTCCAACAAGTCAAATATAATAGGAGAACAACTTAGATTTAATAAAAAAAAACATTTATCAAAAAAGGTTGAATTTAAACAAATGGCTGTCTAATATTTTTGTTCCCCAGAAACATATATTCAACAGAAGTCATAGTTCTTATTACTATGCAGGTCACACACCCATTCTGTTTTTCTCACATCCATCCTACTGGTCACACACCCATCCTACTGGATAATCACCCATCGTGATGGTCACACACCTATCCTACTGGTCACACACTCTCCTTTCTGGTCACACACGACACAGAGCACTGTGTAGCCTGTTCCAACAAGACACAGAAAGCACGCGCGTCTCAAAATGCCGACAGCTACCCACACAGATGTTTGTCTACACCCACCCCTCCCCCTCCATAATATATTCGCCAGCCGATCAGGTTACTTTTAGCAGGAATGCCGGCCAATCACAAGTTTACTACAATACATTGAAATTGAGAGTGGGGGACATAAATTATGACCTCAGGTATCTGGAAACTTTAACATGCGGCGTAGCAGTGCCTAACGTCCTGCAGTGTAGTCACAAACCAATCCCCCTCGTCCTATTCATATGGCTATCACTTACCTATCCTAAAGATAACGCACCCATACAACAGGTCGCATGTATGGCGGTATATCTGTCGAATAATCCCATAGAGGTCGCGCGCGTCTGGCGCGCATCTGGCGCGCGTACCTCAATAATCTCAGACGCGCGCAACGTTACCACACGCGCGCCAGTTGTGTTAACTCACAGGCGTCAGTAGTGCTAACTCACGCGCGTCAGTTGTGAGACGGAGCAAGATTTTGAATTTCAGTTTCATGGTTTCATATTTTTTTATCTCTGTTTATCTCCCCTCATGACGTTACTATATAAAAAAATTATCATGGAAAGTCTTGTAATTTGGGTAAATTTGCTTTGAACATATCATCTGGCGCGCGTGACTTAATAATCTCATAGACGCGCGCTACGTGACTGCACGCGCGCCAGTTGTGTTAACTCACACGCGTCAGTAGTGCTAACTCACGCGCGTCAGCTGTGAGAACTCACGCGCATCAGTGGTGAGAATAGTCACGCGCGCCTGGCGGGCGTGAGGTGCGAGCCACGTGGGTCACGCCAGCCACCCACCTTTCATGATATTACCTATGCGACCAATCAGAATGATCGTTTCAAATTTAATTTAGCCATCTTGACGACTGGCCTGTGAGGCATCCCACACCACTAGGTATGCCCAGTGGCTGAAACTGAGAGAGGACGTCACGGCTACCACCATGTCTGGAAATATACAGGTAAGGGCATCAACCATTATAGTTTTGATTGGACTAGGCCTATAATATAGCCTATATTTGTCAATCAGTAGACGGAGCAAGATTTTGAATTTCAGTTTAATGGTTTCATATTTTTTTATCTCTGTTTATCTCCCCTCATGACGTTACTATATAAAAAAAATTATCATGGAAAGTCTTGTAATTTGGGTAAACTTGCTTTGAACATATCAATATGATGGCTTTCTGTAATCAAGGCAGACATGGGGTATTCGTATTCAGTATTCGTATTCATCTGTATTCTACTACATTTTTTTGGGTATTCATGTGTATTCAGTATTCATAAAAAAATTATGAATACAAGTAAGCCTATTCGTATTGTATTCAAATACTTTTTTAAAAGCCCTGTATTCATGAATATTTTTTGAATACATTTTGAATACATGCCATTTATCACAAAAATCCTAAATTGTTTTTCTTTTTTTTTCTCAGTTACTAATAAAATAAAAATAAATAATAGTAACATACTTATTAGGCCTACAAGTATATATTTTTATGGGTATATAAGCTTGGTGCGATTTATCATATTTCGCAGGGCAGTGGGAGTGGGTGCGAGGCATTCCTGTCACACTGGTCTAACTGATAAGCTCCAGAGAAATCCCGAGAACTTCACACCACTAGACAGTTTAAGTGCCAGCGGTTTTTAAAAAACGATTAGTGGATTAGTGTAACTATGAAATTTTTTAAACAGGCACAACTTATTTATTTGTTCCTCTTTGCTGTGATCTTACACACGCAGAACATTGTACAGCTAAGTTGTGAAAAATAGCAATTGACCAAATATTTATGTGTCTTAACTCGTTGCGTTTTTACTTAACACTAACACAACCGTTGTGTATATACGGTGCCTGAGCTAATTGACGCTAAAAAAGCTGAACAAAACAAATCACTGGTCACGGCTGATTTCACAAACCTGAGACAGGACCCTCCCCTGTCACCGCCATTAGAGAAATCCGTTCACTTTCTATTTTGTGACAACATCTCAGTATTTGATTGGTTACAAACCACGGCCGACATCACCACCCCCACCCTGCCCTGCCCAGTCTGCCAAAGACCAAAGAAACACGCCTTGACACCTCTACCACTGGTGCATAGAAAATAATCCACACAGATGAACACCTCAGCGACGGCGGAGATTGTCAACTTAACAATGACTATGCAATTAACCCTATCGGTGCTAGAATTGACTCATTAAAATGTCTATGAAACCACATTTTATTTTACTATAAATATTGTGCACAACAAAGCATTATTCACCTAAAACAATATAGAATATGTTTTCTATGTAATAAAATAATACAACTAAATACAATAACTGTAAAATCGTGTGACGATGTTCTTTGTGGGATCAATGCATCCATTGACGGTGATCCTCACCCCTAATTTGATAGGTCATGGTCCCCTCCCCAAACGGGACGGCCCAGCACGCCGGATAAACCTGTTAAAATATTGTGCATCCCAGGTGACGTTAGCTGGTTAGCGAGAGTTCACGGCGCCGTACCCAGCAAACACGAAACGTTCAGCCAATGCTGGCCTCATGTTTTGGCCAATGTCATAGACGTTGATCCAACATTGAATCTGTGCTGGGTCAACGTCTCGTGCTTGTTGGGTAAAGCCGACCAACGCCAGGTCTGACGTGCTTATTTTAAAATGTATTTCGCTCCCGAAATAAAGGCAGTAGCCTCTCCAGCTTATCCTTAATCTGTAATGTGTGGTCATTAATTTTTTTCCAGTTTTTTTACTAGCCTTTTTTAATTTAGACGTAAATCGTTTGGAATTGACTTATTTTTCGGGGAAGGGTGTGTAATTAAAACACACACGATAATTTGAACTTTTAATTTTGAATTGGTTTAATTGTTTCGGCTGTTTTATTTTTTTGCATTTTAGAAGTGATAGAGGTGACTTTTATATTTAAATTACTCCAGCTGTTTTAAAGTTGGGATATAAAATAAACCTTTGGTCTTCTATGGTTAATCAAGATATATAATCTCTGCAACAGTTAAGGAGATGAAAGTCACTAATTTAACCTATATTTTATCAAGACGATAAAGAAAATCGTATCCCGACTTTCGTATAAGGCTTATTTATATGAACGGATCAAACTGTTAGAAGGGGCGGATCAAAGCGGAAAGTGTGAGACGGAAATCGGCCACGCGAAGATCAATATAAGATAAAAACATAATGAACTTCTATCCTTCTTATTGTTAATACATAAAAATACATTACATTTTTATGTTTTGTATCCTTCTTATCATAATAATTTATTTTGTTTGTATTCTATGCATTTCTCATATCAGTCATATTATATGGGATATAAACTCCACTCAGTGTTTATAATAACAATAATAAAAATATAAAATGAATTCATATCTGACTAACTGTTAGTCATGATTTAGCATTATTTTGGCGATCAAGCTCCAATACATCACTTTCCAAACCCTCATACAGCGTAAGCATCTTCGTGGTAAATATTTTATTCTTTAAAAATGTAAGAAAATCGTTATATTTTTTTATTGACCCTCTAAAAGCACGTTTGAAATCACCTGCCACAATTATTAAAGTGAATGGAAAAGTTTTGATGTGTTTTTATAAAATAAATACGCACAATATATCAGATACAGATCACAGCTCAGGTCGTCCATATGTCGATGAATTTTTATGCCATTTACATCAATATATATCATTGAGTACATGTTGATCAAATCTTCTAATCCATGAATGCGACGAGGGGCTGAAAGGCAAATAACATCAAGATCTTCGTTGCATAACCTGGCCGGCATTTGAATCAACTGTTAGGATTTCCAGGGCTACTAAAAGTAACAACCCCCCCCCCCCACCAGGAGGCATCGGCTCAATTCTGGTTTAATATTGGACCAGCGACTTTGAAATTTTTGAACGTGTTATAAGATAGTCCGGTGATGTGGTAATGTTTATACTAATTTAAGACATTATTAAAAAAACAAACTAATATTATCGTCACATCGAGAAACAAAAGTCGATTTATTGTGTGTCCCAGCAAAAAGGAAGCGTTCATCCACGTTACAGTGATAATGGGCCAGCGTTGTAGACAGTTGACCACCATTACAACAACATTGGGTAAACGTTTCTTGTTCCCAGCAAACAAGATGAAACTAATGCTGCTTTGAAGTTTACCCATCGTCTACAACGTCGATCCCATATAGTCCAGGAGCCAGGGGTGATTTAATCATAATCATTTACCAAGTCTATGTTTGGTATCATTGGAGAGGTTAGCTATTCAGAGCTCAGAAAAGTGAAAGCTTAAGTGTTGCTAGCGGTGGAACCGGAAGTTGGAGGTCAATAAAACCTTCGACCCCAAGGTCATTTGTATCACTATTAATTATGTGAAAATCGCATTAATCACAACAATATAGGCGTGTGACATATCAATATGACCGTAATCTAACCACAAACTCGGAAATATGAATTCTTAAGTGTCTCTAGCTTTCGAACCGGAAGTTGAAGATCAATGAGCCCTTTGACCCCAAGGCAATTTGTCATCACTATTACTTGTGAAAATCACAATAATCACATCAATATAGGCACATGACATACCAATATGATGGTAATTTACCAAGAACTCAAAAATATAAATTCTTAAGTGTCGCTAATTTTGAACCGGAAGTTGGATGTCAATGAATCCTTTGACCTCAAGGTCATTTTTTATTACTGCTACTATGTGAAAATCGCTATAATCAGAACAATATAAGCGTGTCACATATTAATATGACGGTTATTTAATCACGAACTAGAAAATATCAATTTTAGAATAAAATTATCTACAATAAATTGTTATTTGTAATTTATTAAAAAAGTAAAGCATGTCGGTAAATCTGATGAATTAATTGCCCGATGACACTTGAAAATTTTACACATGGTCAGGCCAGCCCTCCAGATATACTAATACAATTCTTTGAAAGTCTTCAATCTGATGATGGTGTTAACTAGGAAAAGTCACAACAGCAACTCGCCGTAAAGCTATGTCGGCAGCAAGTGACGCCATGTACGCTGTTACCAATGGCAGGCTTAAACCATCAAAACATTTATGCCTTTGAATGTCAATTAAAAGCCAATCATAGCCAATTTAAAAGTTTTGACAAATTAACAATCTGGTATATACATGTATATATATCTCTTTTATTTCTATGACAAATAAATCTGTAATTATTTCTTTTGCCAAGAAAATATCCGTCTGTATGTCCGTCTGTATATTAAATCAACACATCCCATGCTCAAACCACACGGTACCACAAGCATGTAAAGCGTCTTTTTATGATTTAAAGTAGTCTAGCCATTACACATAGGCCTATTAAACCGTCAATAATTATTTATTTTTATAATAGACATCATTTTGTCAAGTAGGCCTATATATAGGCTATATATAGACATAGAGAAAATTTGAATTCAAAGTCAGAAACCAGATTTTTTTTATAATTCCGATTCCCGATATTGTAGACCATTCTGATGAAATATGCCGGTTAATCATAGACTAGGCGTACCGCTATATAAGATAAAAATATCTGGTCAAAATGTTTCGCAAGGTTCCTCGTTGGTTGTCTTTATAGTTTCTCTATAATTATATATACTTATATAATCTATAGGGCCTATAGGTCTACTTATAATGTATAAATGTCATGTAAAAACTCCGGAGAAATTATGAAAAACATGCAACGCAAAAGTTGCAATTTGAATTTGACTTCTACTAATACTGTAGCAATAATAGGCCAATAATAAACATAACGTCCCAGCTAGTCTATCTGATCGTGAGGCTGACAAATTTTCAACCACTCGAGGTTGTGTCTCGCTCCCCGACTTCAAGTGGTTAAAAATTAGGCATATTTGTTTAGGGACGCACCATTTGATTTCTGGGGGGGGGGGGGGGGCTAGATTATTTTTGAAAAAAAATGTTTGTTTTCAAATTTCTGTAAAAAAAAATATATGCTGAAAACTTGTAGGCCTACATAAAAAAATAATATGTTGAAAGATTGTGCCAAAAAAATTGTTGATAATTTTAATTGTTGATACTTTTTAAAGAGGCTCATTAAAGTGGAATTTAAAATAAACGACTAATACAAGGAATAATTGGAGCGCAAAACATTTCTAGGAAAATTCGCAAGATCACTACAAGGTATCATTTAACAGTGAAATTGGACGCGGCTTTACTGATGTATTTTTTGTTTGTTTATGGTCGGCTCTTTGTCTATTAACGAATGTGATATTTTTCTATTTTTTTTGCGAATGTTTAGAGCGGGTTCGGGTATTTCCGAACACCTAAGCCTCTGCACTTGATGTCTGGTGTCCCCATTTGTCTATCAGCTCCCCACGTGACATCAGTTGATGAATGAAACTATGATTGATGACGTAATTAACCACGTGCACGGCCATTCATGAATCTGAAAGTTGTACAGGAAGTTGTAGTACCCAAGGTAACGGCGGGTATAATCGAAATAGAGGGGGTAATGTCGAACACCAAGTAGGGTATAATCGAACACCCACCCATTTTTTAATCTAAAGAGAAAATAACCAGTTTAGAAGCAGGAACATGCGTTGTATACTCAAATATGATACAAATAGAATCAATGTCAATTGTAATTCGTCCACAAAAAAAAATATAAAACAAAAAAATATTAGGAAATGCCACTGTTCGAGATTACCCGAATCTGTTGAAATCTGAGATTTTTTTTTCATAGTTTCCTTCATATTACTTTTCAAACCTACATAGTAACGTCACAACCGTTTGCAGGCCTACAAATCGCTCCATTGATGTATTTCCTTTCGCAATGACGCATTCGCTGTAAAACTGTGGTGTAGGCCCTATAGGCCTAGTGTTTGTAATTAGACGAAACCAAATTAATTCATGGGTCTATTTCCGAACACGTCCTAAATGATAAGGCTATCATGACTATTGCCTGGCGAGCCCGGCCAATTTCATTTATGGCCGGGTATTGGCCACTGTTCTTAGTCACGTGACCATCATGCCTGTGCTATTGAGGCCAGTGAATAATTTTCTGGGTCAAGTCATAGGAAATGTGTCAAAGGGGAAATACAATACTGTGAACAACTCTTCATCCGGGGAAGTGACCTTTCAAAAATGTCTGAAATCGGGGATTACCCTATTTTCATCTAAAAATAGCAACAAGTCACAAACATTCGCCACTGGGGCATACCAGAGGCTACATGAAGCTCGGCCACGCCGCGTAGTGTGGCTCTGGGAACCAGAGTATCATGACCAAAAATTGTTTTTTTGATGTTTTTATATCTAGGAGGTGCATTGCAAGGTACATTTTCCCATATAAATAATAATTCCAAGATTGATAATACATATCATAAATAGACCATTACCTTCCGTGTAATTACCTTAATTTTTAAAGACTTGTCTACTTTACGACATTTTGAAAGTGACTTTTTAAAATAGCAAAATTATTGGATATGAAATTGGTCCATTATAACGGTGCGTGACAGGGTGCGTGACAGAACAGTCACGCACAACGGGCAGCTTTGCCTGACACAATTTATTCATGTCTAGCCAGCAACGGGATGAAATATATTGGCAATGCTCGGAAATACCCGAACCCGCTCTACCACATAGTATTCAAGTCATAGTTGTTTGCGTCCTAGTTTGAAGACAACAGATCGCCAAATGATGCGTACAGATTATGCTGCTTCTAGAATGAAAGGTGAGTCGAAATAAATATTTATGAAGTAGACCCTTGAATACAGCCGCAGTTACTGTATGTATGTCAGAGACTGACCTTCATCAAGGTCAGTGCATGACATTTGTCAACATACTTAATTAAATATGAACTGTCACAAAAAAATGTTTTATTTTTTTTCCAGGGACAAAAAAAATGTTTGTTTCAAGGTCGGTGCTAAAAAAAAAAATTGTGTGCTAATTTTTTAGAAAAAAAACATAACTGAAAGTGATAATCTAGGCCCCCCCCCCCCAGAAATCAAATGATGCGTCCCTTATTTTGTTGTTTAATTATTTGTTTAATTTGAGACCAAACATTTAGAAATCTTGATCATGTTGATGCTTAAATGGTAATTTCACTCCCAATAACGGTGGTTTAATCGAGTGAACTGATAAAACGAATTTAAAACGACTATCGTCATGATTAGCAGGCAAAGGGTTAAAACTAATCAACCAGGATCGCATGATTTTAGCTGATTTCTCAGTCAATTCTCAACTGATTTCCATGCAATCACCATTTTTCAAAATAATCTCAACATCCCTGAAAATTTCGTAAAAATAGGCCTATATAGTGTATTTCAAAATTTTGACTATTTGACCTGTATGCCTAGTGTATATAATATTGTAAATGTTGGTCCACAATCCCGATGCTGGCGCAACGGTAAACCAGCTGGCTGGTCAATATTTGGTGTTTAGGTGTCCCTCTCCCTTTGCACGCCCATAGTCCAGCAGAATGGTGAAATGTGTGTACATTTTATCATACAAGCATGAAATTTTGCACAAAGATGCATTTGGATATGCTCTTTCATATTTGAGTAAGAGGCAAGCTCAATTATTTCAATATGACCGTCAAATCCAAGATGGCCGCCATTGACCGTTTTGAAAGCCTATATGCTGTAGTAATGCATACATGCATCAAGTCCTGATCATTAAATGATGCATATTATGCTACAGAAGTAAAGATTAAGGATGAGTAAATGTGGAAATACAATTTCAGCAACATTATTCAGCCCTTTATATAGTTTGTAATCCAATATGGCCGCCAAAAATCGGACTAACAGGTGTTGCATAAATGTTTTACTGTTCAAGTGATACTGAAGGCACACTAAGGATAAATAATGTATATAAAACCTCCTACTCTCACATGAAAGCCATATATGATGCATATCAAATATTTTCGGATATTTAATAAATCAAATATGGCTGCCAGTGACGCTTAAACATAACCCTTGGCTCTACGGGGCCAATACACATGATTACGAACAGCTAACAGTATGTTTAAATACAGTACTGCTATTCCAAAGTTGAACACCCCATCGACCCGGGGTGTACCCCTCAGATTACTCCGGGTTACCCCGTGTTACAACCCGGGGTAAGCCCGGGTAAAATTAAATATCACCCGTGGGATTTTATTTGGGTTAAACAAACCAACAAAATGATGACCCGGAATTGTTTGACCCAGAGCAATCTGTGGGGCAATGCCACGGGTTACTTTTCAGCGACGGATTTGACTCGAGATGTGGTCATTACCCTGGGTTAAATCTGCATAACTGTTTTGCTTATTTTGTTTAAAATATTAATTAATGGAGAATGGTTATTATGTATTGATTGGTATAATGACATTTTTGAAGCCCCTGAATAACGGATATACT
Source organism: Flabesymbios commensalis (assembly GCA_964017125.1). Lineage (NCBI taxonomy): Eukaryota > Metazoa > Annelida > Polychaeta > Terebellida > Flabelligeridae > Flabesymbios > Flabesymbios commensalis. The sequence continues at coordinate 51,198,910 of OZ024917.1, forward strand.
TGTCCATGATAGGACCGTAATTTGTTGTGCGTCTATCGTGTCATGCATATTGCCAGTGTGATCGGTATGTAATTTTATAAATTTAATATTATAGTCCAGTCAATCTAAAACCAACCTAAAAGAACAGCACCAATTATTATTATTTTCATTTAGTCATACTTTATTATCCAGCTAAATTATTCATTCGTTCATTGATTCATTGATTCATTGATTCATTGATTCATTCATTCATTCATTCATTCATTCATTCATTCATTCATTCATTCATTCATTCATTCATTCATTCATTCATTCATTCATTCATTCATTCATTCATTCATTCATTCTTTCATTACATTCTTTCATTCATTCATTGTATGAAATTTGCCACGATTTAAAGTTACCCGTGGCAAAAGCTTGTGGCTCAGTATTGCCCCGGGTTAACATACAGGGCAAGACCCAAGCTATATTTAGCATAATAATAACAACATGACTTTACAGAACAGCAACAACAATGATATGCATGCTATGCTAAGCTATGTATTCGCGTACTATTTGTGGATTCTATTTTGCATCTGAAGCTATAAGTGAGGCATATCACAACGTTGGAGGATAGATGGATTATCAAGAACATTAAATTTACACCTAAAAATTAGCCAAACATGAATGATAATTTGAATACATTCCTTTTAAACATATATTCTCCAAAACAGCATAATTCACCATGAAATTTTAAATATTATTTTAGTATAGTCTAGATCAGCACCATTTACAATAAATGAATCTGCCCTGTGCATAGACCTCATCAAATCGGTCAGCTAGTTGTGACGGTTTAACATCAAAATATCACAACAAAAGTCTGGCGGGCCCCCTCTGCTACTTTACACTGATTGATACCTTATTTGGCTCAGGGATCTCTGTGTTACATGTGATAATGTACGATAATAACTAAATTTATCATCCATTATCGTCAAAGCAGTCAGCTAGTTGTGAGGGTTCAACATCAAAATATCGCAGCAAAAGGCTGGCGACCCTCCCCTGCTACTTTACACTGATTTATACCTTATTTGGCTTAGGGTTCTCATTGATATATCAGTCTAAATGTCTCAAATAGTAGAGGAGGAAATCAGAAAATTGACGTTATTTAAGGAGTTAGTTGACACCTAAATTCCTAGAGACAAATAATATATCGCTGGAAGGAAATGTATGAACGTCTAGTTTTACGAAGCATGAACAGTTTTTGCGCAAGTGGTCGAGTTTTTCATAAAACGTACATTTGTGACGTCATGTCGTGATGGTTGTGACGTCACTTTTTCACCAATTTCTACTGGATATTTATAAAGGTGGATCATTTATCAGCTGCGATATACACATGTAGATGACGTTCAATATCCTACATTTGTAAAAATGATAAATTATATGCACAAAAATGACATACATGTTTTGTCCACATGCCATCACTTGATTTCCTGTTCTACTATGTATATAAAGTATATCCTTTGTATATTAATTTGTATATTTTGATGTAGAAATAATTAATTATAAATGATTCTGAGACAACAGATTCTTCTTACATGTACAAATAATATTTTATCCGTCGCGTGATTTAAACGTACAGGGAGAATTAACGTTTGCAGATAACATTTACACAAGCTAAGTCTACATGTAATGAAAACGACGGATATATCAAAATATTTGAATAGCTTATATGCTTAATTATCAGTTTATTTATATATTGAGAATAATGTATAGGCCTAGGCAAATAGATGGACTGTGGGGACCGCAGCAGCATAATTTCTGAACACTGGTGTTATGAGGATGGGAACGGACTTTTAATATTTTTTATGCTGCGCACGTGGTGTTCGCCACTCACCCACCTTGTATTTTTCGCACTCAGCTATTTTTGCATTAATGTTGTTTTGGTGCACTGCTCGGATGGGCCCGACGAAACCTTCGCTTTACCCACAATTTAGCTAGGTTCAACGTTGTCACTTAGCCCAGGGGTAATGTGGGGACCGCTTCGGTTTCGTTCACCAGGGGTCAGCACCTGACGAGGAGCTGCACCCCCTGGCGGGCGCTACCGACGACGCTCAGCCACGAGACACGCTTCACCCAGACACTTGTGTTTCAACCAGCGGAGTGGGTGGTCGTCTCCGCCACGAAGCTGCCGCCGCGTTCGACATTCCGTCACCATCCCGGGGTCCATCTGAGACAGTGCACAGCGAAGTTGAAGTTATATCAATAAAGCATCAATAATTATCATCGAGTCAAATACGAGTTATTTATGTAACGTTACCGTCGCCCAGACGGGAGTTAGAATAGGCTAGGAACTTCAACCCAAGTTACATTAGGACTATAAATGTTTTAAAACAATCCTGGTAGTGGACGTCCTTCATGTATGCGTATGTAACGTCTTACCTTCATAATTATGCCATATTTTATTCAGCTGATGCTTTTGAAAGCTAATTTTACACTAAAAAAACTATACTATACACAATAGAAATGTACGATCAATTTCATGATGTCCCACAACAGGTGAGTATAGAGCCACTTTTGCGGATTGAGTTGGGAACAGGCGTACTCCAAGCTGATTTTTTTCTCGAAAATATAGGCCTATCTCTTGGCAACCCCCAAAACAAAAATACCAGAAATCAGCTCGGTGGAACATCGTCAAGATGGCCGCCATTTTACACATTAGGATCCCTTTGTCACAGGCAGTTTAAATGTCAAATGGTAAATGTAATCGTATTAGGAACGTTTGTATATTTATAAGCATAATTCAGATATAGGATTTTAGAAAATAAATTGCTAACTTTGCACTCTAGTTTAGCTCGATACAATGCTCGTCCAACTACTGATACAGTAGATTGGTGTAGATTGGTGTTAAACATGTTAAATAGAACGATTCTGGCATATGACTGTGTATGTAAATAGTTGTGCTTAATCTTTCTTCGTCCAAGTTCGCAATAATGCGAATCCTCGGTAGGCGGCAAGTTATCAACAATGCGATTTTCCTACATTAAAAAATAAGTTTATTTGACCTTAAAATGACATTGAAATATCCTTGGCGTCATCTTACATCTATTTCACATTAAAGCCCTGAGGGTTTTGCAACTCTGTGCCATGTTTTATGAAGCCGCGTCTAATGGTTGCTTGTGAGGGTCTACATGGAATATGACATCATGATTTTTGTTAAATAAACTCATGTTCCAGGGGTACGTCTTTGTGGGGAGTTTTAACTATTTTCCTACAAATATTTAGCGGGATATTTATGTCCATACACATCGGGTGTTTTATGGTGGTATTAAAAAAAAACTGCGTGTTTCAAGTCACCCCCAAAAGGGGGTAAATAGGAACATCAACATTGTCTATCACAGTCTCTTGTGAGCATAGCCCAACCATGGGGTGAACAGGAACAAACAAGTACATTTAAAACAAACAACTGAACAATAGAATGGGATGAATAGGAACGGTGGGGTGACTAGAAACGAAAAGTTAGTAAAATTTACAGAAAAATCTACGCAGAAAGAATGGAAGCTGGTAACTAGGCTTTAAAACGTAACTGCGCCGATTTGTTATACATTTTTCCCAGGGACCGGTTTGTAATAGCGCAGTATCTTGGTGGTGCACCACAGCAATTCATTCATATTCACCCCGTTTTCATCGAAAAAAGAATACCTGAAACACAAACATGTCAGAGAGCCACATATTTTCACAATAAATACCCGGCAAGATACTAGTATACATTTTTTTCTTTTGTAGTTACTTATTGTAGGCCTAGTTATATAGATATAGATAAATCTATAGATATAGATATAGATGTAGAAAAGTGATATTTGCCAAAATGTAAGACTTGCAGACGATGTCAAAACGTGATCTTTAATCAGTGACCAAAAATAGTTTCAGGATGTATTATACTATTAACAAGGCGTCTTGTTACAAGCAGGATTAGTTAGTGCAGTGGGCAAGTCTCTCGGATGTTCCTCAGATGGATACAAGTCCCAAATTTGGCACAGAGCAAGGTTTTAACATATTAAATACAATTCTGGTCTCAAGCCCAAACATTTCAGACCGATACTTCGTCGGTTGAGCAAATTCGAAATGGCCGCCAAAATGGACGCTATCGAGAAATGAGAATTTCACAATTTTGCGAATAAAGTCACAAAGAATCATGTAATACCCCGTTTTTTCACGAATCTGTTGGGGGAGAATATTTTACGATTCAAGGTCAAGGTCACCCGAAAAAGTCATTTTTAAGGTTGAATATGAAATAGAAATGTAACAAAAAAAAATGAGATAGTCATTTTCAATTTATGTATCCCAGATTGATACGAGTGTCGAATTTGGCACAGAGCAAGGTTTTGACAAATTAAATACAATTTAGGTCTCAACCTCAAAAAAATCAAAATGGCCGCCAAAATGGCCGCCATCAAGAAATGAGAATTTCAAAACTACAAATAAAAGTCACAAAGAATCATATAATACCTCGTTTTGTAGTGTTTTCGCGTCACGAAACAGTTCGGGAGAGATTTGTTTTGTACAAGGTCAAGGTCACCCAAAAAAAAGTCCTTTTCACGGTCAAATATGACTTAAAAATGAAAAAAGGAAAAATCATAGTCATTTTGAACGTATTTATTAAATGTATTTGTTTTTCCATTCTCGTATTATGCATAGTTCATTTCTTAGTCACCCAGAGTGAGGCGAGAGCATGTACCATAGCAAACACAGAGAGCCGAACAAACAAATCCCCAAATACAACAATAACAGTTGCCTTCACAATGCTTCTGGCACTTCAATACTTAAAACATATATCAACACTAAAATGAAATAAAATCTAAGGGTAATATTTCTGATAAACGTCACAGTATTTTACTGTATTACATCTAACCTTTATCTTATAAATTACCTGCTACATCATTATATAATGTGCTATTTTCCCATCATTTAATGTATTACACATACATACAATCATTTCTCAGACCCGGATTCCAACCTCTCAAGCATGACGCCTGGTCATTTAGTTTTGCGTCATCTTCAGGTATAATGACATAATTATTAGTTTTAACTGTAGAGGTAGCCAAGAATATCTGTAGGGCTGCCAACCTCTAGAAAAATAAACCTATGTTAGGTGTGTGATCTGTACAAAGGTATGAGTTAAGTGGAAATGAACGCCTTCCAACAAACATAACTATACTGGTTTATTGTTGGTTTAATGTTGGTTTAATGTTGAACCAGATATCCGTAGAATGGTCCAACCAGGATGTGAACATAGGCCTATAGAATTATACCTACGTACAAATTCTGACATAAAGAATGATAAAATAAACTCAATTACCATCGTGCAGCGAGTGCTAGGAAAATCTTACTTAATATTATTATTTTTAATGATATGATAAAATAGAATTTTCGTATGAGCTGAATAAACAGATGAATATTTAATATCATTATTAAATGCATTTTTTACAGAAGATAAACACGCCGGTTATTATTTCTTACAGATTCAAATACATGATCTATTTCTAATGTGATTTACTTTTACTAATAAATATTACCGCCGCCTTCAAATTGTATAGATGCCATTCTACGCAGGTGAAATCTCGTGCCTGCGGATCATATGATAACTTTAATTGGTAAAACAACTTAAACAATCATCTCGAGCTAACGAGCTAACGAGTATGTAGTGGAGTTACTGTGGGGGGGGGGGGGAGTTGTTCATGGGGGCATGACGTCGACCGTACCCCCTAGAAATTTTAGATGCCATATTAACATAGAACCCACTTCTGTTTACGCCACTGCTATTTAGATATATATAAGTTTTTTTTAAACTGGACTGAAACATATAAAATAAGCCTTACTGCGCAGACGACGATTTTTTCAAAAGTTTTTTAAAGCAAATTTATGACTAGAAGTGTATTCAAGGGTTAGAGGAGCTTTTATGTCAGGATGTGGCATTACAATATCATCATATAACATTATATGGCAGTGGTCGGGGGACGACATTCTAATATGAGTAAATGAAATTTAATGTCAGGATATCACACTTGACTGTCAGGCTATGATATTATAAAGTCAATATGTGGAATTATATTATCAGGTTATGGCCGTTTAACGTCTCGATATGGCAATAATATTGCAGGAGATTGCACTATTTAGTCAGGATATGGCATTGTAATATCAGGATATGCCACTTTAATGTCACAATATAGTCTTATATCATTAGATCATACCATTTTCGATATCATGTTAATACCAAGCCAAGACATTCTATTTTCATTATGTGGCATATTTATGTCAGTATTCAGCATTATAATATCAGTAGCCTATATGGCTGCTTAATGACACGATATGGCCTCATAATAGGAGGATGTGGCATTATAATATCAAGATCTGGCATATTAATTTGCCAATATAACGTTGTAAGATAAGGACATGGCAGTAAGGCGTCACCATGTGGCATTTTTTTGGCAAGAAATTACATTTTTATGTCAGGATGTGGGGCAGTGTATGGTCAGGGGACGACATTTTTTATCAGGGTAAGTAAATTTTTTTCATGATATGACAATATAATGTCATGATGTTTGCATTATAATATGCATGGATATGCTAGGATATGCATGTTTGGCATCATTAAATGTCATCCTAATGTCTGGATATGGCACAATAATGTCCGATTATGCACTATAAAAACAAGATATAACTAACAGTTCATTATTATATCAAGATGCTTGGCACTATGACTATGTTAAGATTAGGATGTGTATAACAATGTCGGGATACGGCAGTATAAAGCCTGAATATGGCATTTTATTTTTTCAGAATATGGCGTATATCGTTAGGACATGGTATAATGTGACTCGTCACTTTAAAATATGACGGGTCAGGCTGCGCTAACAACAGGTTAAACTCGTCAAACCCTGCAATTGGAAATGAAATGAAATGAATCGGGCTTTAGGCCACCTTTGTGCACATATAGGCTAAACCGGGCCAGGAGAACGTCATGAGGATGGTGAGATGATTGAGATGACACTGTCCTTCAGAAACAGGATTCGAAATTCGAACCCTGGCGGTCTGAGGCCGAGCACGCTACTTCTCGGTCACGGAGGCTTCCCACATTACTACTGACTTTCACACGTGGATGGGGAAGAAACATTTTTTGTTTCTTTCAAACCGCCGAGACTGGGAACCGAGCCCCGAACTCTGGCATGAAAGGCAGCGGTGCTAACCACTACCCTGGGGCCCCCGCCCACCGTATAATTGGAATGTTGATGCCTAGCGACCTTTAACGCCAAGTTGTATGTGTGTCACAATAACTATGCTAACTCATTTTTACTAATAAATAACAATATTCTGGTCAGAGACTTCTACTGCGTCACAATAAATCGTTAGGATTATTACAATATGAGTGATATTATGTTCTAATGGAATAATTAGACATTAAAACCATTAGAAATACCGTACGGTTTCTGAATTTAATAGTACTCGTGGTACTTCTGAACGAATCCACTCAAACTGATAATTTGAATTTTTTTTACCTAGAATGGTGACCGCATAACAAGCAACACATGGTCTCCACCCCTACCACCCATGTGTAGTATTACTTTTTTTGAGAGACATCACACGTGACAGAATAACTTTGTTAGAGCGTGTGGTTGATCTTGGATATATATTAGGGCAAGAACTGATATTATTCCTTCTCGTACCTCAAATCCTGGGTAAACACACAATAAATTATTTTCAAATTGTAAAAGTGATGAAGTGCATGGAGTGTACCCTTTTTTCGAAAAATGGCGTTACTGTGATGACGGCCATCTTGAATTAAAAACAGACACAAGGTAGATTTTAAGGATGTTTCAGCATTCGTATGGGTAGAAGCCCCGCTATAATTCCTGAAAAAACAGCTTTTGGTATATTCGGTTATAAAATTAACCATTTCTTTGCTCAAGTTAGATTTTTTTTTGTTCAATCTATCACAGCATTCAATGGTTCCATTTTGTCAACAAGATCCTTGTCAGCAAATTCAAATAACAAGATTGATCACATAGCTCAAGCCCCCCCCCCCCCTCTCAGAACAGCGAAACAAGAGTGAGTATAACAGCCGTTCTATCTATTGCTTATAGGTACACAAGTAATGAGGTAATTTAGTGTATGAAAGCCAATTGAAAATAAATGTATGTTTTTGTTGCCTTCAAATCGTATTAGACATAACACTAAGGCTCTTGCACTAATTGACGGATCCAAGATTTGACTGACAGCAGGCGCCTATCCTATATCTGACTCAGTCAGCCTCCTTGTATTACTGTGTAGAGGGGTCGGAGGCATGCTCTTCGGGAAATTGTTAAATTTAATTAAGACTTACATAATGCATTCTAGAGCATATTTCGCCCTAATAAAGCATTTTTTGTTATATTGGGGCCATTGAACAGAGGGCATGGGTGACAGACTCAGCAAACAGGAGACGTTGGGCCAATGTTATATTAACGTTGTTGGGGTCGATTACAATTGATGATTACGATTACGATTATGATTACATGTCATTTTTATTTATCGATTACGATTATGATTATGATTATTCGTAATTATAATTATCGATTACGATTATGATTATGATTACATGTCATTAAAAATTATCGATTACGATTATGATTACACTCTATTTTTTCGATGACGATTATGATTGTGATTACAATAATCATATTTCGTGATTACAGTCACGATTACGGGTCATTAAAATCATCTTATAAATTCTTAATAATAATAATGACATACTATAACAAACTATAAATGACATATAACTAACATAATCGGAGATATAATTTTGTTTTTTGACAACTTAGCAGATAATATCAACCTTGTCGTTAAAAAATGTGTAGGGTGGATGACGCTATAATAGCAGCTATAATTAGCATTCGCGCCTGATTGCTATAGTACAGCAGCAGACACCAAAAAAGAGCCATATTTAAGGAGTTACCTAAACCGGCGGTACAACATTTGTCCACATGTGTAGAATTGTTCCCAGGGGTCTCTAGATACAAAATCTGGTTGATGACATTGCCGGAAATGGGGGCGGGCTGAGAATTTGACACTATTGTACACCCACCCAATTTTTAGAGAAAATATTCGTTAAAATATGATTTTCGCGTAATTCTCACTCTATTATAATGTTGAGACATTTGAATGAAATATTTTTGGATTAACTTTTTTATATTGATCAGGTCATAATATCTGTGGGGATAAAATAGTAAAAAAAAATATAGTTTTGCACTAGCATCCTTCCTCTAAGAACTATTTTGGATATTGTAAATATGTCGCAAAATGCAATTTTTCAAAATTTTCATTTTTTTAATTTTTTTGCATATAGTTTAGGACAGCAGGTTCGTTTCTGTACAAAAGTCTCCATGAGCGGTACCATTTGGTTCAGTTACATCCCTTAAGTCAGAATTACGTTACCGATGTTTGATTCGTGCAGTAATTGATCATTATTGCCAATTTCAAAATGGCCGCCGTAAAATCTATGCTTTTTCCCGAAATGTATTATTGAAAATAGTTTTCTTAAATTTCGCATCACAAGCACGGTTCGAGTGTCTAATCTTACATTTTATTGTTCGTTCAAGTATTCACAAATGCTGGAATGTTATATTTAAGCCTCAATCCAAGATGGCTGCCAGAAATAATCAAGAAAATGTTCAAAATTTTACATTTTTTTGCAAATATTTTAGAAGCACATGTTTTATGAAAAAAAAACCCACGATCGGTGTCATTTTGTTCAGAGACAATCCTTGAGTGAAAATCATATGATTAGTGCTTGATTTGTAGTTAATCAATATGGCCGATTTTAAAATGGCCACCGTGAAATAAATGCTTCAAATGCATAATTCAACATGGTTTGCTTAATTTTTATCTCAGAAACACGATGTCTGTGTCTATTATTATATTGTAATGCTAAATGAATCAACTGAATATATCTATGTATATTGTAAGTGCTAGAATATGTTATTTTGGAACCAATCCAAGATGGCCGCCGTAAAAATGGCAAATAAAATTTTCAAAGCTTTTGAAAATAGTTCATGAGCACACGTTCTGTTCCGTACGAAAACCTCAGTGAGCGGTATTATTTGCTTCGGAGGCATATATTAAGTCAAAATCAGGTGATTAATTCTTGATTTGTCGAGTAAATAATCATTATGGCGATTTCAAAATGGTCGCCGTTAAATAAATGCATTATTGAACATTGTTTAGCTAATAGTCATATCATAAACACGGTTTTGATGTAATATCTTAAAGCGACACAATCAGGCTAAAACGGTAATTTTACTTTGGCTTCTTAATATGACCATATGAAATTCCCGTATTTCTTATTTTGAATATTTACTACAGCAACAAAGATCACTTTTGTAGTGGCTTACATAATTTTCAAGGTGGCTTTTATCACTTCTTCACTGGCCAAGATCACTTTTGTAGTTGCTGAGATAACTTTTAAAATGGCTGTAATCACTTCTTCAGTGGTCAAGATCACTTTTGTAGTGGTTTAGATCATGTTTAAAGTGGCTGTGATCACTTTAGTGGCCAAGATCACTTTTGTATCGGTTGACATAATTTTAAAAATGGCTGTTATTACTTCTTCACTGGCCAATATCACCTTTGTAGTGGCTGAGATACCTGATAAAAGTGGTCAAGATCACTTATGTAGTGGCTGAGATAGCTTTTAAAATGGTTGTAATTACTTCGTGGGTGGTTAAAATCACTTTTGTCATGGCTGAGATAACTTTTAGAATGGTTGTAATCACTTCTTCAGTGGTCAAGATCACTTTTGTAGTGGTTTAGATCATTTTTAAAGTGGATGTGATCACTTATTTAGTCGTCAAGATCACTTTTGTAGTGGCTTAGATAATTTTCAAAGTGTGTGTGATCGCTTCTTCAGTGGCCAAGATCACTTTTGTAGTGGCTGAGATAACTTTTTAAAAGGTTGTAATCACTTCATCAGTGGTCAAGATCACTTTTGTATTGGCTGAGATAACTTTTAAAGTCGCTGTGATCTCTTCTTCAGTGGTCAAGATGATCTGTGTAGTGGCGGAGGTAGCTTTTAAAGTGGATGTGATCTCTTATTCAGTCACCAATATCACTTTTGTAGTTGCTGAGATAACTTTTAAAATTGTTGTGATCACTTTTTCAGTGGTCAAGATCACTTTTGTAGTGGCTGAGATAACGTTTAGAATGGTTGTAATCACTTCTTCGGTGGTTGTCAAAGTGTGTGTGATCGCTTCTTTAGTGGCCAAGATCACTTTTGTAGTGGCTGAGATAACTTTTAAAGTTGATAGGATCACTTCTGCAGTGTCCAAGATCACTTTTGTAGTGGCTTACACAATTTTCAAGGTGGCTGTTATCACTTCTTCACTGGCCAAGATCACCTATGTAGTTGCTGAGATAACTTTTAAAATTGTTGTAATCACTTTTTCAGTGGTCAAGATCACTTATGTAGTGGCTAAGATAACTTTTAAAGTGGTTCTAATCACTTCTTCGGTGGCAAAGATCACTTTGTAGTGGCTGAGATGACGTTTAGAATGGTTGTAATCACTTCTTCGGTGGTTGAGATCTCTTGTGTAATGGCTTAGATAACTTTTAAAATGGTTGCAATCACTTCTTCAGTAGTCAAGATCTCTTTGTAGTGATTTAGATCATTTTTAAAGTGGCTGTGATCACTTCTTCAGTGGCTATGATCACTTTGTAGTGGCTTAGATAACTTTTTAAGTGGCTGACACCAGTTTGTTAGTGGACCAAGATCACCTTTGCAGTGGCTGAGATAATTTTTAAAGTGGCTATGATTACTTATTTAGTCGTCAAGAGCACTTTTGTAGTGGCTTAGATCATTTTCAAAGTGGGTTCGTTAATGGCCAAACTAACTTTTGTAGTGGCTGAGATAACTTTTAAGGTTGAGGGATCACTTCTGCTGTGGCCAAGATCACTTTGAAGTGGCTCAGACAACTTTGTCAGTGGCTGACACCAGTTTGTTAGTGGCCAAGATCACCCTTGTAGTGGCTGAGATAACTTTTAAGGTGGCTGTGATCTCTGGAGTGAACACTAAAACAGTGTTTCTATAATGATTATTACGTAGTACATGTCTAACAATTACAACAATTAAAGGGAACTGAATGTTCATTTTTTGGGATACAATTACAAAGCTGAACAAACGCAAATTTTCTTGTCATTTTCACTGCTGCCATTTTAAATTGAAGAACTTAACATTACTTCTAGTGGATTCACTGAAAATTAAAATGCAAAATTATATACCAAGACCGTGTTTTTGAAATGCCTATTATATTATGCATACCATGTTCAATAAAGCATTTTAGGAGTATTCATTGATTACATGGCGGCCATATTGTAATCGGCCATAGGTATTAATTACTTAACAAATCAAGCATTAATAACCTGATCTTGGCTCATCGGACGTCTCGGAAATAAATATTACCGCTCATGGAGGTTTTCATACAGATAAAGAATAGAGCGTGAGCTCATAATGTTTTTGTAAAATGGTGCGACATTTTGACAATGTTGCCGCGGCCATCTTGAATTTCTACTTTTTTCCCATGTTATTATACTTTTAATAGACATGGTGAGGAACAAAAAGTAAGATTAGGCACTTACCCGGTAAATCGTGTCTGTGAGATAACTGTGTGACAAACATGTTCAATAATGCATTTTATGAGAATTACAGTAATTGATTTCACAGTTTTTTGGCGGCCATCTTGGATTCGGTGGTAAATATCACATTACAGCATTTGTAAATACTTAAGCGAGCATTAAGGTGTAACATTAGATACGAAAACTGTAATTGTGATGTAAAATTTAAGACAACCATGTTTCATAATACATTTCGGGAGAAATCATGGATTTTACGGCGGCCATTTTGAAATTGACCATAATGATCAATTACTCAAAAAATCAAGCATTGGCAACCTAATTCTGACTTAAGGGATGTATCCGAACCAAATGGTACCGCTCATGGAGACTTTAGTGCAGAAACTAACCTGTTGTCATAAACTATCTGCAAATTTTTTTTTAAAAAATACAATTTTGAAAAATTGCATTTTGCGACATATCTACAATATTCTAAATAGCTCTGCGATATGAGATGCTACTGCAAAATTATATATTTTTTACTATTTTATCCCCACAGATATATGACCTGATGATTAGAAAAAAATACAACAATATTTGATTCAACTGACCCAACATTGTGATAGAATGAGAATGACGCGAAAATCATATTTAAGCGAATATTTTCTCTAAAAACTGGGTAGGTGTACAAAAGTGTCAAATTCTCAGCCCGCCCCCATTTCCGGCAATGTCATCAACCAGATTATGTATCTAGAGATCCCTGAGAACAATTCTAGACATGTGGACAAATGTTGTACCGCCGATTTAGGTACCCCGAAAATTTGGTCCCTCTGCTGCTGTACTATGCGTGGCATATGATTGGTTAATAGGCCAGTTTTATGCAAAGCCACGTGATAATATTAACGGTGACGCGCGCCAGGTGACGCTCGTCTGACGCGCGTGGGTGACGCGCGCGGGTGACGCGCGCCAGTTGCCAGTAAATGTGGTCAGGGTCATCGCGCCAGGCGCGGATGACCCTGTATTGATGCGCATTTGTTCGACACATATATACCACCATACACGTCACATACTCATTCTACTGGTCACAAACCATCTGCTTGTCACACACCCATCCTCCTGGTCACACACCCCCAGTGTTTCATCTCGGGTTCAGCGGGGGGGGGGGGGGAGGCAAGGGCCACCTGTCATTAGGAGCATCTAGTCATACACGATGGTCACCTGGTCTATGCATTTCCAGTGCACCCCCCCCCCCCATCGTCAGTCAGGATCACTATGGACACGCCTCTATCAGGCATTACGTCATTGGTGTGAATGCACGACACCAGTTTACATGGTGTACACACGTTATCAAGGTGTAATTAGTCACAATGGCCTAGCAGTTAGCCGTGTGGGGTTAAATACGACATGACAACAGTTAAAAGGGGCACAGCGCTTTCCAAATAATTTCGAAGGGCATCATGATGGTCACGAAGCAACATGGCGCTAGCAAAGGGAATCATGGCGCTGTGCCATGTTAGAAATGGGTAGGTGAAGCAGTGCACCCATCCTACTGGTCACACACTCATCCTACTATCCACACACCCATCCTACTGGTCAAACACCCATCCTACTAGTCACATACATTCTACTGGTCACACACACATCCTACTGGTCACACGTCCATCATACTGATCACACATCCATATTACCGGTCACACATCCATTCTACTGGTGACACACCCATCCTACTGGTCAAACACCCATCCTATTGGTCACACACCCATCCTACTAGTCACATACATTCTATTGGTCACACACACATCCTACTGGTCACACACCCATCATACTGATCACACATCCATATTACCGGTCACACATCCATTCTACTGGTGACACACCCATCCTATTGGTCACACAACCATCCTACACACCAATCCTACTGGTTACACACCCATCCTACTGACACATCCTACTGGTCACACACCCATCCTACTAGTCACACACCCATTCTAGTGGTCATATACCCATCCTAGTGGTCACACACCCATCCTACTGGTCACACACCCATCCTACTAGTCACATACCCATTCTAGTTGTCATATACCCATCCTAGTGGTCACACATCCATCCTACTGGTCACACACATCCTACTGGTCACACACATCTTACTGGTCACACAGTATCATACTGGTCACACACCTATACTACTGGTCACACAACCATCATACTGGTCACACACATCCATCTGGTCACACAGTATCATACTGATCACGCACCCATCCTACTGGTCACACACATCCTACTGGTCAAACACTATCCTTCTGGTCACACACCTATACTACTGGTCACACACACACTTCCTACTGGTCACACACTATCCCACCGGTCACACGTCCATCATAGTGTTCACACACCCATCCTACTGGTCACACATACATAAAGTCTGGATCAGAAATCTGTGACATATCTGTGTTTTCCCCGTAATTGAAATCTACTTTTGAACTCAGTTTTTCTCGTTAGTAGATTTTTTTTTCTGAGAAATGTCAAATGACAAGTAAACTTCTTGAACATAAATGATTTTTCAACAAAATGATGCTTAATTTTTCTTTAGACAGTAAAACACATGGCCCACCAAAATACGAAATTACACCATTCATGATTACTTCTCAAATTGTATTATTTAATTCAACATGACAGCATTGAAAAGTCATTTTAATTAATCAGTGATAAATGAAAATTATCACGAGTGTACTAGGTTCCATTATCTATCGACTTGGCGAAAATATACCAAATAAAAAAACTTGGTGTCCCAATTTACCCCAGTGATGTCCCAATTTACCCCATCTCCCAAATTACCCCGTTCCACCCTAAACATGATATTATAATCGTAATCGAGAAAAAAATATGACTTGCAATCGTGATCATAATCGTAATCGATATCCTAAAAGCACTGTAATCATGATTATATTAAATCGTAATCATGATTTTTAAATATTTATATATATATCACAATAAATAATATATCACTTGAAGGGATTTTTATAATTAAAAAAAAAAACTATTTTGAACAGTTTGGTAAATTTCCTTTTTACATACATATTATTAATATATGCATATATGTGTGTTTTCGCCCATGTATAAATGCATATATATTTATAAATGTGGATTATCAACAAGCACAAGACATACAGCTTGTGTTGGTTTGATGTGGCAACAACGTCGTAGACACTGGACCGGCATTGGGCCAGCTTTGGATCGAGTCTCATGTTTGATGAGTTTCCAGGGTTGCTAATGTGACTGTACATAAACACTACATAACAACTTTTAGGTGGCCCTGGTGGGACTCAGTTATTTTTAGTGGGTGTCGCCAAGCATGCTACACCCTCCCTCCCCCGCCATCGCACTTATAGTTGATTATAGGTTAGCAGAGTAAACCCATCTTGCTGACAGCAAGGCTCGCTGCTCCCGAGGTCGCAGACCGAGATCTTGCTGAATCAGTCATATCATCCACCTATTGGGGTAGGGAAGATGATTTAGATATTGAATATTCATTAATTTTTCAAAAAATGTCAACTTAATGTTGGCCCACTGTCTGCGACGTTGGCTTAACATTAATCCAACCCTAACGCATGTAACGTCTCGTGTCTGGTGAGATGTGGTGGGAGCTGTCTGTGATACTTCGGGTGAAATTCTCGGCCACTAGACATGTGTTGTTTAATGGCGGGCCGGCGTCGTAGACAGTGCCCTGCATTAAAGCAGCACTCATGCCAGAGGTCAAACTTGGGTCAAACTGAAAAAATCTTTCTAGATAGTCCCCACTCCAATAGATGGTTTTAACACCATTTCAGCAAGGCCTCGATCTACGACCTCGGGAGCAGTGAGCCTTGTGTGGGAAGATGTGTAAACCAGAGACTCGCTCAGCTTACCAATCAGCGCTAATTATAGGTGGACAATTGATGACTAATGAGGCATCCATTGCATCCCAGCATCCAGATAAAATGTAAACAAGACTACATAAGTCCAGGAGCTCCCGCTCCGAATTAGAATTTGATTTAAGCAATTTTGTGTAGGGTTATTAATGTAGTCCTAGGCTAGGTCAAAAATCAAGACGCGAGACAATTAGGTCTAAGAAGCTCAGTCTAAGAGTAAGATAAGAACTAGACAGGCTGTCAGAAATTGCAAACCTCCATTGAAATTAATGATCCTAATCAGTATCCCGGTAATGGTCTACCTATCTAGCAACGGTTTACCCGATATCAGGCCAATCGAGGTAAATAATGGCTGATTTACGGTCATTTTGAATTCGATAGAGACTAGTTAAAAAATTTCAGGGTGCATCGTCCCCCGAAACCTCACATTTTGTTTTATAGTAATGGACTAGCATCTAACACAGTTTGCAAAATATTGGGCATGTGAAAGTAAATAATGGCCGATAGGCAGGTGGCTATTTTGAGTTTGATCGAGTCTAAATTTTTCAAGATGCATCCTCTCCTGAAATTTCACATTTTATTTTATAGTAAAGTTTTAGCCATCTATCAGTATCCCAGTAATGGTCTACCTATCTGGCACGGTTTACCCGATATCAGGCCAATCGAGGTAACTAATAGCTGATTTACGGTCATTTTGAATTCGATATAAATTAGTTAAAAACTTAGGGTGCATCCCCCCCCCCCCCGAAACCTCAAATTTTGTTTTATAGTAATGGACTAACATCTAACACAGTTTACAAATATTGGGCATGTGAAAGTAAATAATGGCCGATAGGGGGCCATTTTGAATTTGATCGAGTCAGAATTTTTCAAGATGCATCCTCAGCTGAAATCTCACATTTCATTCTATAGTAATCGTCTAGCTATCTAGCACTGTTTACCAAATATCGGCCATGTGAAAGTGAATAATGTCCTAAAGGCGGCCATTTTGAATTTGATCAAGTCGAAATTTTCCAAGATGCATCCTCAGCTGAAATCTCACATTTCATTCTATAGTAATGGTCTAGCCATCTAGCACGGTCTACCAAATATCGCCCATGTTAAAGTGAATAATGGCCGATAGGAGGCCATTTTGAATTTGATAAAGTCAAAATTTTTCAAGATGCATTCTCTCCTGAAATCTCACATTTTGTTTTATAGTAATGGTCCAGCCATCTAGTACGGTTACCAAAAACCGGCTATGTGAAAGTGAATAATGGCCGATAGGCGGCCATTTTGAATTTGATCGAGTCAATTTTTTTCAAGATGCATCCTCTCTTGTAATCTCACATTTTGTTTTATAGTAATGGTCCAGCTATCTAACACGGTTTACCAAATATCAGCAATGTGAAAGTAAATAGTGGCCGATAGGCGGCCATTTTGAACTTGGACGAGTTGAATTTTTTTTAAATGCATCCTCCTCTGAAACCTTACAATATATTTTATAGTAATGGTGTAGATATCTTGAGCGGTTTTCATGATATTCCACAATATCAGGCCTGTTGAGGTCAATAATGGCCGATAGGCGGCCATTTTGAATTTTATCAACTTGAAATTTTTCAAGATGCATCCTCTCTTGAAACCTTACAATTTATTTGATATTAATGGTGTAGCTATCTCGAGCGGTTTTCATGATATTCCGCAATATCAGGCCTGTCAAGGTGAATAATGGCCGATAGGCGGCCATTTTTAATTTTATCAACTTGAAATTTTTCAAAATGCATCCTCTCCTGAAACCGCACAATTTGTTTTATAGTAATGGTGTAGCTATCTTGAGCGGTTTTCATAATATTCCGCAAAATCTTTCAGTCGGATTTACCGATGTTATAAATTAGGTCAAAGTGCTGGGTCAACTTCAAGGTCAAGGTCCACAAACCTGAAAAGGCACAACTAGGGACCTTAGAGAACATGTATGTGCAATATGACTGTCATCGGCCCAGTACTTTTCGAGATCTGCTCCGGAAACGAAGTGCGCGTCGAAACGTCTAAATAGGTCATAGTTCTGAACCAGAAGTAGGTCAAAGTTTAAATACCCCAAAAGACACAACTAGACCCCCTAGGGGTGTTGTGTGTAAAATTTGAAGACAATCGGACAAGTACTTTCAGATATATGCTCCGGAAACGAATTGTTTACGGACGGCCCAACGGCCCAACGGCCCAACGCCGTAACATCATCATTTTCTCCTCTGCGACCTTGCGTATTGAATTCAGATTAAAAATATTTTAACCTGTCCATTATCCACCTGGAAGTAACCCACATACCAAAAATTGTTATCCTAGCTTATTTACTTACAAAGTTATAGGCAAAAGAAGAGGCCAAAAAAAACGGAGGTAGAATCCATAGCTCCCTCCGTCTCACCTACGGTGACGGCGGGAGCTAAAAATGGTACAATTCATTTTTATCTCTGGTTATTAACTTTGGTTGACGGGAACACATCGAGACGACCTCTGCGAGGCCTGTCAACCATATTAGTGAATTAAAAATATATAATAAAATCTTAAGTTGTAACATTGCTGTAGGCAGACATAACCAAAGTGTAAACGGTTAGGCCTAATTTTTAATTAACATCATCGTGTGGTCACTTGAATTAACCCCTTTACGAGAGACTTCAACAATGTTATTAAATTTAAGTGAATACTTTATTGTTCTGTCGTTCTCAGCCACTTAAAACTGTCCGGAGCAATAATAATATATATTTCTGGGTATTTTTGTTTTATTTTAAAGATTAAAGTTATTGCTACAGCTACAATTCGGTTTCAAATAGGCCTATATGTATATTTTGCGATAACCTTCACCTGGTGCTTAGCAGTGAAATATAAAAATATTATCACAATCAGGCGCGACTGCTAATTGCAGCAGCTATCTGGCTATTTGTCTAATCTGCCATATATGCCTAAGACAATGTGAATGTACGGTGTCATCCCGATCAGGCGTTTCCCGATTAGGCGTCGTCGTCCCGATCAGGCGTGAGCCCGATCAGGCATGGCCCATAGTAAGTGAGTGGGGAGATAGGTAGGGGGAGCATGGCGGGAGCGTTGCAGCCAAGTCGCTTAAACAAGGCCTGCCCTGATAATTGTATTTGTTTAATATACCTTTATTTGTTTAAAGAAACTATTACAAATCATTTTGTAAAGCGATTTTAAAGCATGGAACTGCAAATCACTACCACTGGCCAGTCGAACACATGAAGAATATTATATTATCTAAAGGAGCTGTAGATGTGTTCTAAATTGAACAAAAAAACGTTTATCTTGATAATATAATAATACGCTATGGAAAAAATATAATATGGAATAATATTTTGAAATATCTAAAAAAATATAATATAGAATAATACATAGAAATATCTAAACCCTCATATGAAAAATATGATATAGAATAATATATAGAATGTACAATGTGCAGGACCTATATATGTATATATGTATGCGAACGTAATTTTGCTCAGATTTGATAAAGTTGAACTGATATTCTTGAACACAATATGAATAAATAAAACTAAGTAAATTTCAATTGTTATTTATAGTTTGTTTTAGTATGGAATTTTTATTAATAAGAATTTCTATGCTAATTTTAATCACCCGTAAGCGTGACTGTAATCACGAAATATGATTAATGTAATCGTAATCATAAACGTAATCGAAAAAAATGAGTGTAAACAAAATCGTAATCGATCATTTTTGATGACATTTAATCATAAGCATAATCGTAATCGATATTTATAATGACGAATAATCGTAATCATAATCGTAATCGGTAATAAAAATGACATGTAATCATAACTGTAATCGTAATCAGCAATTGTAATCGATCCCGACCCTGATCTAGGGAATACATGAATATGCCTGTTTATAATCATATAGAGCCTATATGAATATGTGTTTATAATCATACAGGGCCTATATAAATTTGTGTTTATAATCATATAGGATCCATATGAATATGCTTGTTTATAATCACATACGTCTTATATGAATATGCGTGTTTATAATCATATATGGTCTATGTGAATTTGCGTGTTTATTTCATATAGGGCCTATATGAATATGCGTGTTTATAATCATAAAGATAAGGATTATATGAATATGTGTTTTTTTTAAATCATATAGGGCCTATATGAATATGCTTGTTTATTAAGATCTTTATGAATATGCTTGTTTTATTTACAGAATTTGAAGCTTTTTAATAGTCATATTTGTCCGTCAAGAAAAATATAAAACTGCTCAGCTCTAATATTTTGTACTTCACGATGTTTTTTTCTTTTGTTGTCTATGGTGCATTCTTGCAAACATACATTTTAACACGTTGGTCCGATGTTGATACAGTGTTGGGCCAATGTGTCGCGTTTGTGAGTACTTTTACAATGTCCTGGTTATGGATTTCGTGTCTGGTGGGAGGATGTTTCAGTCACTGAACCAAAACATTCTGTGTGTTACTCAATAATTCCTGTCTGGTCAGGGTGCAAACTCAACTTTCATCTCATCCTGTTACATTTCCGCCTCAATTTTGTAATCATCAGTCGATATATGTCTTGATGTAACAAACAGGTCCAACTTAATCCGCTTACTACAATAATATTATTACGTTATATGGGTAGATACATAATTTATTTATAATTATGTAATTAATACGTGATTAAATTGTGTACTTTTTCTATGACCGTGGCTAGGTCATGCTTGAATATTTATATATCAGCCCCACCTAACTTAATAAAAGCTTTCAAAACTTTCAAGTTTACATATTAGAAATTAAAAGGACCAGGCATCAATATGGATAGATTATAATTACAGTGACCAGGTTGACACCCTTTGTCTCCCTTTAGTGGCAATATATTTTGAAATTGCCATAAATCAACGTTTTCAAGACGCTATGTTATCATCGTCATAATCGTGAAATTTCCGGGGCTCGAAGCTAGATCGTCGTCATAATCGTCAGAGATTTTGAATTTTATCAACTTGAAATTTTTCAAGATGCATCCTCTCTTGAAACCTTACAATTTATTTGATATTAATGGTGTAGCTATCTCGAGCGGTTTTCATGATATTCCGCAATATCAGGCCTGTCGAGGTGAATAATGGCCGATAGGCGGCCATTTTTAATTTTATCAACTTGAATTTTTTCAAAATGCATCCTCTCCTGAAACCGCACAATTTGTTTTATAGTAATGGTGTAGCTATCTTGAGCGGTTTTCATGATATTCCGCAAAATCTTTCAGTCGGATTTACCGATGTTATAAATTAGGTCAAAGTGCTGGGTCAACTTCAAGGTCAAGGTCCAAAAACCTGAAAAGGCACAACTAGGGACCTTAGAGAACATGTATGTGCAATATGACTGTCATCGGCCCAGTACTTTTCGAGATCTGCTCCGGAAACGAAGTGCGCGTCAAAACGTCTAAATAGGTCATAGTTCTGAACCAGAAGTAGGTCAAAGTTTAAATACCCCAAAAGACACAACTAGACCCCCTAGGGGTGTTGTGTGTAAAATTTGAAGACAATCGGACAAGTACTTTCAGATATATGCTCCGGAAACGAATTGTTTACGGACGGCCCAACGGCCCAACGGCCCAACGCCGTAACATCATCATTTTCTCCTCTGCGACCTTGCGTATTGAATTCAGATTAAAAATATTTTAACCTGTCCATTATCCACCTGGAAGTAACCCACATAGTAAAAATTGTTATCCTAGCTTATTTACTTACAAAGTTATAGGCAAAAGAAGAGGCCAAAAAAAAACGGAAGTAGAATCCATAGCTTCCTCCGTCTCACCTACGGTGACGGCGGGAGCTAAAAATGGTACAATTCATTTTTATCTCTGGTTATTAACTTTGGTTGACGGGAACACATCGAGACGACCTCTGCGAGGCCTGTCAACCATATTAGTGAATTAAAAATATATAATAAAATCTTAAGTTGTAACATTGCTGTAGGCAGACATATCCAAAGTGTAAACGGTTAGGCCTAATTTTTAATTAACATCATCGTGTGGTCACTTGGATTAACCCCTTTACGAGAGACTTCAACAATGTTATTAAATTTAAGTGAATACTTTATTGTTCTGTCGTTCTCAGCCACTTAAAACTGTCCGGAGCAATAATAATATATATTTCTGGGTATTTTTGTTTTATTTTAAAGATTAAAGTTATTGCTACAGCTACGATTCGGTTTCAAATAGGCCTATATGTATATTTTGCGATAACCTTCACCTGGTGCTTAGCAGTGAAATATAAAAATATTATCACAATCAGGCGCGACTGCTAATTGCAGCAGCTATCTGGCTATTTGTCTAATCTGCTATATATGCCTAAGACAATGTGAATGTACGGTGTCATCCCGATCAGGCGTTTCCCGATTAGGCGTCGTCGTCCCGATCAGGCGTGAGCCCGATCAGGCATGGCCCATAGTAAGTGAGTGGGGAGATAGGTAGGGGGAGCATGGCGGGAGCGTTGCAGCCAAGTCGCTTAAACAAGGCCTGCCCTGATAATTGTATTTGTTTAATATACCTTTATTTGTTTAAAGAAACTATTACAAATCATTTTGTAAAGCGATTTTAAAGCATGGGACTGCAAATCACTACTACTGGCCAGTCGAACACATGAAGAATATTATATTATCTAAAGGAGCTGTAGATGTGTTCTAAATTGAACAAAAAAACGTTTATCTTGATAATATAATAATACGCTATGGAAAAAATATAATATGGAATAATATTTTGAAATATCTAAAAAATATAATATAGAATAATACATAGAAATATCTAAACCCTCATATGAAAAATATGATATAGAATAATATATAGAATGTACAATGTGCAGGACCTATATATGTATATATGTATGCAAACGTAATTTTGCTCAGATTTGATAAAGTTGAACTGATATTCTTGAACACAATATGAATAAAAAAAACTAAGTAAATTTCAATTGCAGTTGTTGTTATTTATAGTTTGTTTTAGTATGGAATTTTTATTAATAAGAATTTCTATGCTAATTTTAATCACCCGTAAGCGTGACTGTAATCACGAAATATGATTAATGTAATCGTAATCATAAACGTAATCGAAAAAAATAGAGTGCAATCAAAATCGTAATCGATCATTTTTGATGACATTTAATCATAAGCATAATCGTAATCGATATTTATATTGACGAATAATCGTAATGATAATCGTAATCGGTAATAAAAATGACATGTAATCATAACTGTAATCGTAATCATCAATTGTAATCGACCCCGACCCTGATCTAGGGAATATATGAATATGCCTGTTTATAATCATATAGGGCCTATATGAATATGTGTTTATAATCATATAGGGCCTCTATAAATTTGTGTTTATAATCATATAGGACCCATATGAATATGCTTGTTTATAATCACATAGGTCTTATATGAATATGCGTGTTTATAATCATATAGGGTCTATGTGAATTTGCGTGTTTATTTCATATAGGGCCTATATGAATATTCGTGTTTATAATCATATAGGGTCTATGTGAATTTGCGTGTTTATTTCATATAGGGCCTATATGAATATGCGTGTTTATAATTATAATGATAAGGATTATATGAATATGTGTTTATAAAATCATATAGGGCCTATATGAATATGCTTGTTTATAAACATATAAGATCTATATGAATATGCTTGTTTTATTTACAGAATTTGAAGCTTCTTCATAGTCATATGTGTCCGTCAAGAAAAATGTAAAACTGCTCAGCTCTAATATTTTGTACTTCACGATGTTTTTTTCTTTTGTTGTCTATGGTGCATTCTTGCAAACATACATTGTAACACGTTTATCCGATGTTGATACAGCGTTGGGCCAATGTGTCGCGTTTGTGAGGACTTTTACAATGTCCTAGTTATAGATCTGGTGTCTGGTGGAAGGATGTTTCAGTCACTGAACCAAAACATTCTGTGTGTCACTCAATAATTCCTGTCTGGTCAGGGTGCAAACTCAAATTTCATCTCATCCTGTTACATTTTCGCCTCAGTTTTGTAATCATCAGTCGACATCTGTCTTGATGTAACAAACAGGTCCAACTTAATCCGCTTACTACAATAATATTATGACGTTATATGGGTAGGTACATAATTTATTTATAATTATGTAATTAATACGTGAATAAATTGTGTACTTTTTCTATAACCGTGGATTGGTCATGCTTGAATATTTATATATCAACCCCACCTAACTCAATAAAAGCCTACAAAACTTTCAAGTTTACATATTGGAAGTTTAAAGGACCAGGCATCAATATGGATGGATTATATTTACAGTGACCAGGTTGACACCCTTTGTCTCCCTTTAATGGCAATATATTTTGAAATTGTCATAAATTAACGTTTTCAAGACGCTATGTTATTATCGTCATAATCGTGAGATTTCCGGGGCTCGTAGCTAGATCGTCGTCATAATCGTGAGATTTCCGGGGCTCGTAGCTAGATCGTCGTCATAATCGTCAGAGTTCCTTTGTATTAGCACTATCTTGTATATATGTGTATATAAAAACCTAGAATTAGTTATTGTCTACAACAGGTGTGTATACCCTTCATAGCTTAATTATCTACATTTAATATTGTTCTAGTCGTGTTTATATTTTTGCTTTTTTTGCTACTTTTGTTTTAAAGCTATTATATATACTTTTTTCGCATCATACTATATAGTGTAATGCTGTTTCCAATATCGATATAAGTTTATTGTATGTTCGTATGTGAGGGCCCCACGGCGGATGAGCTATGCTCAGTGGGTTAGTATATAAGTATGTTCATTTATGCGATTCGTAATATTTTGTTTTACTGATTTTGTATATTATTGTATGCCCATATATCTACCCTCGTTAAATAAAGACTTTATTATTATTATTATTATTATTATTACTGATGTGTTTGTTGCACCTGGTCCACCAAACATACTGTTACTAATGTGTTTATTGCACCTGGTCCACCATACATACTGTTACTAATGTGTTTGTTGCACCTGGTCCACCAAACATACTGTTACTAATGTGTTTGTTTCACCTGGTCCACCAAACATACTGTTACTGATGTGTTTGTTGCACCTGGTCCATCATACATACTGTTACTTATGTATTTATTGCACCTGGTCCACCAGAAGGACAGACAGACAGACAGACAGACAGGTATTTTCTTGACAAGAAGGAAGTCATTACAGACTTATTTGTCATAGAAATGAGAGAGAGATATGTACATGTATATACAAGATAGTTAAGTTGTTAAAATCATATCACAATTATTATACATGGTATGACATACATAACTAAATTCATATTAAGTGGCATTGCCATAGTAAATACTTGATATTTCGATAATATAAATGACTACCACCTAAAATAAAATTAAAAAGTATTGCCAATATAACATATTATTTTGTTTCCCGATCCAAAACCAGAGATAAAATAGTTACTATGCATAACATACTAATTAAATATAGTAGCAAAAAGACACTCTGGAAAGCGTAACAACCTAAAATATATACACGTGCATAATTATGCTACAGCAATTGGAGTATGCAATAAGACAATGGTAAAAATTAAATGGTATTTTTTAAAAATCAAATATAATGACATGCAAGTACAATAGATGTGGAAATCCGCGGAACAGGTAGCTCCGAGCCATGTGACCATGCAAGCACATTCGCTATGAGCTCGGAGATTCCCTGGTATTGACTAACTGGTGCAAACTTAACAGCGGAATAACAGTAATAATTGCGGATAATAATTATTTGTGCCATTCGTAAGGACATGACCCTCGCATAAAAACTTTACAGCTTATTATCATTCACTAAATATATTGCTTAAATCATACCAATTTATTCACGACCTTGCTAGTACCACATACTCGGAGTTACAATCGAAGAAAAACATTCCCGGCCTTGTAGATAAAATGAGTTGACTTAGCAACTCTGAAATCCTCCATATTCCATATAGCCCCGATTCATCTGATAATAAAGGCGACGGAAAGGCCTTCAAAAGCCAAATAATAAAATCCGAGAGCAACAGCCGTCCTGATATGTGGAAATACCCAAGTCAGATCATGAAAGCATGATAATATGGATAATATAGCAACAGGTGAATTGTAATTGTTCAAGATTAACGTTAGAACAATAATAATGACACATAATCATGATAAGAATTATTTATGCCAGTCACACAGCACTCATACAAAATATTTTGAATATGAATTTGCATTTGTTATACTCAGTATTTTTAACCCTTAATTTCTTTTAAACGACCGCAGATAAATTTCGCTGGTGACTTCACCACTGTCATGTCTCTAGATGTCATAATTCGTAGAAACATATCATTTGTCGGTTGCATATTGATAATTGTGGCTACAGAATTAAGCAAGATTTCGCGTTCATTGTTCATAGCATTACAGTGGAGAAGAAGATGTAGTTTGTCGTCAATTTCGTTTGATTCACACCTTGTGCATATTCGTTGGTTTATTGGAGTTATTGGATTATTGTATCGTCCTCTCTCTATTTCTAAATAATGTGAGCTCATTCGATATCACGTCGTTGCTGTTATGCGGTGGTTCCTTTTTATATTCAAGATATATGGTTCAACACACAAAGATTTTTTTACCAATGAATATGTTCGAAGGTTACTTGAACTCTCGACATTTTGTCTCCACCGCTATGTAAATATTCTAAATATTAAATCTTTTATGGAAAGCATGAATTTATTTGTATTGCCGATACGCTGCATTTCTCAAGCTTGATCTAGCCCGGTTAGTTCAAGGCATAGACATAGACATAGTTTATTTCGCATGATCTGTGCAATATTCAGACATGTATGACAGGACAGACCGAATACGTGAGCACCAGTTTGTGAATCCAGTGTCATCTAGCTCTAGTAGCATATTGTAGGCATTTCTGACAGGGTGATTCTGTTATAGGTCTAGAAGTCTTCACCAATATTTTGCAGCTTTAATATGCTGCCTGGTAATCAATGGAAACCGTCCTGTGTCACCATATATTGCAGGAGTGGGTGTTTGCTTTGCTACGGTCCACCGTACACATGGTGCAGGCTTACTGTTACTGATGTGTTTTCTCTTAAAAAAAATAATGATACTATTATATGTCATGATAAATTAAATTAGCATCCTGCCAATGCTGAGCCAGCGTCTTGTAAGTTGGTCCAGCATTGATCCTAGATTGGCCCAACGTCTCGTGTTTGGCCTGATATTCTTCCGTTCAGGTTCTCATTACCAATAATTAGGGCGTGTCCGATTTATTATTTCTGCCAATTTGTGAACATACAACAAACCCACCACAAACAGGTAGCAATTCCCAGTAAACATGAGTCATTGACCCGATGATGGGATCTAGCATTCAGCTCAAGGTCTTAAGTTAACTAGAAATTATTTGTCATTTACGATCGAACATCCAATTAGGAATTAGAATAAAGCTGACTTTTAACCCAGTTGGCTGTGAGAAATGAAATGAAATGAATGGGGTTTTAGGCCACATTTGTGGATATATAGGCTAAACTGAGCCAGGGGAAACTCCTGGGCATGGTGAGATGAATGAGTTGACACTGCCCTCTAGACACAGGATTCGAAACTCGAACCCTTGCGGTCTCAGACCGAGCACGCTATCTCTCGGTCACGGAGGTTCCCAACAATATTGAATAGTTAAGAGAGAGCGGGGAAGAAACATTTTGTTTCTTTGTAACTTGAAGGCCAGAGTGGGGTTTGAAACCGCGATCTTCAACTTTCCATGCAGGAAGCTTTAACCACTGCACCAGGGCCCCCGCTATTTGGCTGTTGGAATATTTTGATTTACTGGTCGGATTATTATGGTCCTTAGTCAGTTATATTTACGTCGTGATGCATGGGTATTATCATGTGACGAGAGCAGATAACACCTTTAGGGATTAAAGGGTTGTTTTTATTACTCAGAAGCACGAGACGTTGACTCTTTGCTGGCTTAATATCGGTCCAACGTCTACCATGCTGGTTGAAAATTGAAAGTGTTTGTCGAGTATGAACCCAAGAGCACGAGACGCTGATCCAATATTGTTTTAATGTTGAGACAGAGTTGAAAACGATAGGCCAACATTGAAGCAACATCGGTTCAGCGTCTACAGGATGGAAAGCACTTTTATTTTATTGTACCACCAAAACATAACGTTTGCTCAAAAACGCTGCAATAAATTCCAAAAAATAATGACACACTTTGATCAAAAACCAGACCGTCAGTTAAAATTGGTATAATTACAATGCATTTAATATAAGCGATATCTTACTCGGTATTCAAATTGCGTTTAATTAGTCACGCCAAACACTTGCCTACCACAAGGAAGTGAAGCCTCTTCAGACCTACTCCACTAATGAGTTATTGTAATCTGATGTAACTGTTCATGTTCTAGCACAGCTGTAATCGGCCTTCTGGAATCCACCACTCACACTCTCGGCTTACGCAACATCATAATGCTCACACCTAATGTGACACCTGCCTGTTAGAGAAGGGGCCCTGGTGTAGTGCTTAATCCTATCACACGTTTCAAAGACACAAAACGTTTTTTTCCCGCTCACTTTCAAATATTCAGTATTGTGGGGAGCTTCTGTGTTTGCGAGGCAGCCAGGACTCGAATTTCGAGTCGTGTGTCTAGAGGGCAGTGTCGTCTGATCCATGTCATCATCATCAAGAACGTCCCCTGGCCCATTTTAGCCTATATGTGCAGACACTTGGCCTCAAAAATTAATTTTACCAGACAATCTTTAATCATGTTCACTCTAAAAAATGGGAAAAGGTCAAGTGTAAGTGTTGACATTATAGTACCATAATTATTATAGAGCCTATATAATTATCTGCACACCTGTATTCTCCCGACACCTCTAGTCACAAACTGAATTTCAGTATGAATCAATGTCTTTTGAAATAATATATTTATGTCTCCCCCTCTGAAGAGGTGAGGACATGTTGGTTTACCTTTGTACGCTCAGTTTGTCCGCTCAGTTTGTGTCTTTGCGTTCTCTCTGTCTGTAGGTCCCATTCATTTCTGCTCATTTCGTTTTTGGTGCCAAGCTAAATGTGGGCCAGCATCACAGACGGGGGGGGGGGCAACAATAACCCAGCATTGTTTTAAAGAATCGTGCTGGAATAGTCGATATAGCCGGCAATGTGTCTGTGGAGCATGCATTAGTCCGATGCCGGGCCATTGTGTACGACGCTGGCCAGCATTCAAACGTCATTGGGGCGGTGTATGCTAAGTGAACTCAATCTCGCCAGCATGAAGTACTGACTAGGACTGAATGGATACTGGCCAGCCACGCTCGTATGCAATTGAGATGGTATTTTTTAGTGCTGCGGCCATTCTCTAAAAGAGGCCTAGAAATAGGAGTAACCCCTCCCCACGGTAGAACAAAGCACAACCATATTTTTTTTATTGCTTGATATGTCTGGACTAGGAAATGGATGGTTGTGAAAAAAAAAATCGGGGACGTTGCCATGGTAACGGCATTATAACCGTACAACCTCTTATCCTGAAAATGCACTAAATATGCCCTTTGTGTGTGCAGTGCCTACAATTTAATCGATGTGTTGACGCTAACAATACGCATTTAGTAAAACAAATACATTGTACAATCGATTTGGGAAGCGCCAAAATATGTAATGAAGTTATCTTGAAGATGTATTTTCATGTTATTTTTATAATTTGATATAGTAGGAAGATTTAATACGCAGAAACGTTTAAACATCGTATTACATTTATATAGGTCTTGTTAAATGATAGTGTGTTCACATACCATTAAGTTTTGTTTGCGTTAGAATTATAGCAAGAAAATCGCAATAATAGATATTAGTCCATGTTATTTATAAATTACAGAGACGCTGTGCAACGTTTTATTGTTCATTTATAATATAATAATGACGTCATAATTAATTTGTTTACTGAACGTGTTCAAGGTTACACGTCATCAGCTCTGTTCAAAGCGGCCATCATAGCAGATCGTATTTGTGTCCCTAATTTAAAGACTAATCGTCGCTGATGCACAAATAAGGTGTCTAACCCTATGTTTTCGAGGTCAAGGAATACGATAAAATAGAGTTTATAGCGATCCGACTCATGGCTGTATTGATATTTAAAAAATATTGTATTTTTTGTTATTTTGACATTGTTTATTGCTATTAACAGATTTTCGACATTTTTCCGAAATAAATTGAATAATGATTCACAGGTGGTCTCATTAAATTCAAAAAATATGTCTTATGGTGATGTATGACGTCATGGAAGTTTAAATAGTAACAAATTAACAATTGAATTCACTGAAATTAGATATCAAGCAAAGTAATCCGAGCTCGAAGGCTTTTATAAAAATGACCTAACATCGTTTTGTTACATATACAATGTTTTTGATGTTTTTATGCTCAATTAAAGTCCGATGAGTCTCAGCTTGAAAAAAATGGCTTTGTGTACTCGACGCAGACGCACACGCAGGCGCACACGCAGACTCAGACGCATAAAACAATGTGGTGGGGATAGAATCGACCCTGCGAAAGGGGGGGGGTGTGGGTTATTATATCATTTATGGCAAGGCGGTAATAGGCCTATAACAAATGACTCTCGTTGTTTGAATACAATGTCGATCTTTGACGGAAAGGACGGGAGTTCTCATCCGTCATTTTCAAAGCAGACCTTCCTGTTGGTTCCATTTTCATTTTGACAAAATGTTTTTTCCAAAAGTTGAGCCACCGACTACGAAACTGGACTAACAAACAACAAACATATATACAAGCATGAGTTTACTTTATTCTGATTCAGTAGCCTATATGCCAGCATCGCATCGCGAACGGTGGACCAACATTGAGTCAACATAGGATGAATGTTTTGCGCCATGAGGGATTCGTGACAACAACATCGGTTTGATCGAGTATGAGTTTCTATGTCTTTTATCATGTTTATAACCTTAACTTTAACGTAACTTATTAGAGTGATCGATAGCCGACATTTAGCATGCTAGTAGGTCTTCTGATATTGGCTGCCATCTGCGGCAGTGCCTAGCAAACACAAAACATTTGTATAACATTTTATGCAAATGTTTTGTGTTTGCTGGGCGCTGTTAATAATCTTAGGGGACATTTTTTTCAGAATTTCGGAGCTTGTAGCCGGAACAAACTGTTATGAGCGAAAACAAGATATTCAGCAATGGCCACCAAATCCGAAAAATAAAAATAAATGCTCAATGGTGAACAAATTGCACCCGGTGGTTTTACAATCTAGACCTATCAACTATACGTCTGGAGCAAAAAACATACTTCATGAATTGTGAGGTTCAACTAAATATGGTGGCCTGGCAAACCGACTGAGGAACTTTATCATGGTTATCGGAACGTGGGAACTGCGGAACATGGGAACGTTCTTCTGCGTCTG
Source organism: Flabesymbios commensalis (assembly GCA_964017125.1). Taxonomy (NCBI): domain Eukaryota; kingdom Metazoa; phylum Annelida; class Polychaeta; order Terebellida; family Flabelligeridae; genus Flabesymbios; species Flabesymbios commensalis. The sequence continues at coordinate 51,230,854 of OZ024917.1, forward strand.
ATCGTGCGTCTGCGTGTGCGTCTGCGTGTGCGTCTGCGTCGAATACACAAAGCCAACAGTTTGCCAGGCATTTTTGTGAATGTAATGTCAATTGCAATGTCAAATATGACTTTTCAACAAATGAAGCTAGGAACAACTGTAATACCTCATTCCCGTGTGATTTTGACTGGGCAATCCATTCCTATTATTTTCATGACTCTTCAAGGTCAAAAAATAAATTTCAAAGTGAAACAAGGAACATGTGTAGGCCTAATACCACTTTTTCATATGATTTTGACTTGAAAATCCATTTATGGTATTAGTATGGTCATTCAAAGTCATATTCAAGGGCGAAAGGTCAATTCCGAGGTCCTTTGTGTGTAATTTTGACTGAATAACCTATTCTGGTACTGTTTTGATGACTAAAGGTCATCTTCAAGGTCAAACGGTCAATTTCAAGTAAAGAAAATATGATTTTTAACACATAAAGCTAGGAGATTTTGATTGTAAAATCATTTTCTTTTTAAATATGATTTGTAACACATATAAGCTACACATTGGAGCACGTAATATAATACCTCGTTTGAGTATGCTTTTGACTGGATAATCTAATTCTGTTAGTTTTAAATGATTAAACATGCTTAAGGTGAAATGATCAGGCGACGAGTAGGCGTTAAAGGGCAATGGAGAGGTGTTGAAGAGCGAAGAAAAAGCTTTAATGATCAATGAGGAGTTGTTAAAGGGCAATGAGAAGGTGTTAAAGGACAATGAGGAGGCATTAAAGGGCAACGAGGAAGCATATTAAAGGGCGATGAGGAGGCGTTAAAGGGCGAAGAATAAGCGTTATAGTGCGATCAGTGCCACCTATGTAAAGAATAATGACTAAAGCAAAATTGAATTTTTAGTTGATGACATTTCAGACAATTCGGACAATCCAAATCGCCTATGGAACTCTATAATAAATAATATTCTGCGTAGAATTCCACCACCTGCTTTGCCAGAATTCACAGCAGTAAAATCACTTAGTGACAATTTCTCGAAATACTTAGAAACTGCTCGTTCCCAATGTTCAGATAAAGTGCCATATATTCCATCAGTGCAAAAAAACTGAAATTAAATTTAGAAAGAAAGTTTTTGAACGTGCGACAGAAGATGAAAACGAAAAGCTTTCTTAGGCTCATCGCCAACATCGTGTGATCTGGACCCCATTCCTACAAGCGTGCTAAAAATTGTCTCGACATACTAATGACTGGGTATATATATACATCTTCCAAGGCCTGGGAAGAAGTGGAGCTTTGCGGCACGAAGATGCGTATATATAGGACCATCAGTTAAAAACATATATTTCTAAAAAAGAACTGAAAAATTACAGGCATGTATCCAACGCGAGTTTTAGTTACAAAATCTTAGATAAAGTTAATAGCCATTCGTTTACAAGTTTATTTCAAAAATAACCATACATCTAATCCACTACAATCAGCCTACACGAAACATCATTCTACAGAATCAATGCTGCTTTCGTCAACGTTCACCATACTACATTAACAAATCGACTCTCAGATTGGTATGAAATGTCTGCTCAGACTCAAATTTGGTTTTCTTCTTATTTGAAATATAGGCAGTAATCGGTACCAAGAGGCCAGTCGGCCATCATAATTCCCTGTCCCACCCGCCCGCGTGCTAGACATTTCTGAGGGTACATCCTTCCCTGAACTCTCCCATTCTGTTTTACAGTAATAGTCTATCTATTTAGCACAGTATGCCATGCATATTACAGATATTAAAGTCAATGATGATCACAAGTCAGCCATTTTTGAATTAGATAAAGTTGACATTTTTGAGGGCTTTTCACTCCATGAAACCGCACATTTTGGTTTTACAGTAATGGTCTAGCTATCTGGCACAGTTTTCCCGATATTACCCATATTAAGGTCAATAACGGCCTCAAGTCGATCATTTTAAACTTGATCGAGATTTATTAAGGCATATCTCTACCTGAAACCACACATTCATTTTGTTTCCTACTTAATGTCTGGATTTGCCACATATCAGGCCCATTAAAGTTAATTATGACCGAGAGTCGGCCATTTTGAATTTGATCGAATTAAAAATTGTCAGGACATAACCTACCTGAAACCGCACATTTTTTATTGTAGTAATGATTTAGCTAACTGGCATGATTTGCAAGGTAGTAATGATTTAGCTAACTGGCATGATTTGCAAGTTATCAAGCATATTAAAGCTAATATTATGGCCGATGGTCGGCCATTTGAATTTGATCGAGTTGAACTTTTCAGTGCATATCCCTACCTGAAACCGCATATTTGGTTTTATAGTAATGGTCTGGCTATCTGGCACGGTCTGCAGGACATCAGGCTTATGAAAGGTAATTTTGGCTCCATTGTTTTTTAACGCCTCTCTGTCGCCTTTTACCGCCTCTCCATTGATCTTCAACACCTCCCCATCGTCCTTGAATGCCTGCCCATCGCTATTCAACGTCAAAGCGGCACCTTTAACAATGTTCTTCAATGCTTTTGTGTCGACCATATTCTCGACCATATTCTCCCCACTCCAAAACGCCTACACATCACCCTTTAACTCCTGCCCTTTATGCTTTTCCATCGTCATTTTACGCTTCATGGTCACCCTTTAACGACACCTAATTGCTTTTTACAACCTTGTAATCACTATTTAATGCCTACCCATGACCATTTAATGCATCTGTGGGGCCTTTTAACGCCTCTCAGTCATTCTTATATGCATCTCCACCGACCTTCAACACCTTTTCCGTCGCCTTTGGTGTCTCTCTGGCGACATTTAACGCTTCTCTGTTGCCCTTTAGCGACACTCCTTCGTCTTTAACGCTTCCTCCTCGCCCTTAGACCTTCACGCATCACCCTTTAACGCCTCCCCATTGACCGTTACCACACCTCTATTGTTATTTCACGCTTCCTGGTCGACGTGTAGCTCCGTTCCATAGCCCTTTAATGCCTTCCCACCACCTTTTAATGCATCCGGTCGCACTTTAACGCCTCTTCTTTGCCCCTTAACGCCTCGGCACCGCGCTCTAACGCCCCCCATTGTCCCTTAATGCCTTAGTTTCACTTTTTAATGCCTCCCCATCGACCTATAATGCTTTCCCGTTGCCTGACAATTTCACTTCGATGATGTTAAATCTACAAAACTCAAAATCACACCAAAACAATGTATTTTGTGTGTTCCAATTTGTAGCAAATACATTACAGTGCATAATAGACTTCCTCCTTCCTTCCTCATTTTTCTTTTTCGAGAATTCTTAGTTGCACGAATTGTCATTTTAACGAATTTTCAAGGATAAGATGAGGTGGATATGTGTGACTAAGTGACCGTTGGCAGTCGTTTGCGGTCGCTGCATATTTGTATATTCCGGTTTTGTTCTCATTTTTCTACTTTCTGTTACCAGCAACGAAAATTATTTTCTCAGAAAAGAATATTGAAGAATTATTTTTCTTTTCGTTATCAAAAACGAAATTATTTTCTTTAAAGCAAAAACATTTTTGTTTGTTTTTTCCATTCTAAAGGAAAAAGAAGATAAAGCAATTTCGTTTTATTTCGAAAAAGGAAATAATTATTTTTAATTATTTACAAATTTTCGAAGAGGGAGTTTATTATGCACTGTATTGTCCGTTCAAATCATATTTGGCCTTGGAATTGTCCATTTGACGTAGATGATCACATCAAGATGTATGACTTGTACCTAGATCTATTTGTTAAAAATCATATTTTCGATTACCCGACCTAGAAATTGACACATTGGCCTTTTGAAAATGGCCTCTTTAATCAGCAAAATAGTAGCAGCAATAGATTATTCAGTCAAGATGATATCAAAACGGCTATTTGTTTTTGTTAAAAAACATACTTTTACATTTTTGACCTCGGAATTGACATTTTCATGACCTTGAATTGAAATTGCCCTTGCATATGAGCTTGAAGATGACCTTGAATCACAAAAATAAGGCTATAAATGGATTTTTCCACTCAAAATCACACGAAAAAGAGGTATTACACATGCTCCCAGCTTTATTTGTTCAAAAATGATATATTCACTCACTTCACCCTAAAATTGACCTTTTGACCTTGAAGATGACCTTGAATAATCCAATTAATTTTAGAAATGGGAGGTCGTTTTCTGTGATATTTGTACGACATTAGAAATAGTTCTATTAAAGATAAGGTCCAAATTGTACTAATCAGAAAGATATACTACATAACAATCTGGTCGTACGATTTCAGAACGCTGAAATTTATAATATTTCACCGATTCCGGATGCAGGCATTTTGTTATTTAACCTTGAACGACCTTGAAAATTAAAATTATATTTTAACTACCTTTTGTCAGGTATTCAATCAAGTGATATACGGCAATGTACATTGTGATATTTAACTCAGTATTATTTAACCTATTTTCTAAATATTGGTCAGCATATTCTTGAATTTCCACCAGTTTAAGATATAACTTTTAAGCAAAAACACACTCGATATTCCACACATTATGTGTAATAAGAGCGTAATAAAATATGATCATGCTTAAGTAAAATATATTTTTTAATGCAGAAATGTATTAATGATCATAACTGCTACATATTTAGCCCGTCCCAAATCGCTGATGCCACTTACATGTCTTTTATCACTTCAGCTTCATTCATAGCCTTGGAAAATATGTGCGCAAAATGGCGTCAATGTCGCAAAAGAGACTGTGTTGGAATAACGCCGTAACCATGGCAACGCCTCAAATATTTTTTTCACAACCATCCATTTTGTACCCCCGACATATCACTGAATGAAAAAAAATTGGTTTCGCTTTGTTCTACCGTGGGGAGGGGTTCATTTGTTTTTCACCCTCCTGGCCGCTGCACTATTTTATAGTGACCTGGCATGCAGGGGGTTCAGCCAGAAGTTTCATGTCATCATAGAAAATAATTTATCTTTTTATTTTAAGACTATGAATCTTAGATCCGGTGCCATCACCGGTCATTAAGTGTCCCCATCTATATCCTAATTTCAGTTGAGCGTGTGGCCAGCACCGGCGACACTGGCCACATTTAACAGACATTGGGTCGGTGTCGGCTTTTACTCGCAGCCGGCAGTATCCTATATGCGCTGCCAGACCTGCAGCCCAGCAAAGACGAGGCGTTGAACCAGTGCTGGTTTGATGCTGGACCAGCGTCGCAGACGGTGGGCCAGCTTTGGACCAGCATTGGGTCAAGATCTCGTGTTTGCTGGGAGTGTTCACAAGTCACATTGTGTTTCGCACATCGCCATGGTTCCAGAACAGAATAATAAATTCCGTTTAATACAGAATCTTCGGCCAGTTATAGTAGTGAATGACAGTTGTTGTAAGGTGACATTTCTGTGAGTGTGAAGATATTAAAACTGTTGCCCAACTGATTGAGCCTACAGACGATTCATATACTGTAGATAAAAAAGCGGGTTCCACCACATCAAAATACATAGTCTCAACTGTCCACAGGAGCCATTTAATAACATTAATTACAAAAGCCATTGACACCACATCTATTAGCCATCAACCTTTATGGTTATGCTGCTGGATGGGAGTCTGGGAGACACCTCCAGTTTTTTGTTTACAACAAACTAGACCCTTCTATTTGGCTGTGAGTTATTTCTGCAGAGATAAATTATGGTCAGTCGTTAAGATGTGGTTGTTAGGACCACATTGTGACGATTATTGACCGGAAGCTCTGTTACACATGAGACTGCTTTCTGTCAAAGAATCACCAAAGCTCATTACCAGTCCAAGCATTGGCTCCTACATTGAGTCAACACTGGGATTGCGTTGTGTATTTAGGCCACATTTGATCCACCACGTGACAAGGTCTGTGTTTGTGTGGGGGTTACCTCTCAACAAGCAAAAGATGTGTTGATGTTGCGCCAGTGTCGTTGGCGATGGGCCAACCGTAATTCAGCATTGATTAAGCGTTTCGTGTTTAGTAGTAGGCCTATAAAGAAACCGGTACACAATCAATAATATTACCTTCCCTCCAGAAGACATGTTGATTGTTACCTGTCTTTTTGACCGACGGACCAACATAATAACGTATCCTTGCTATAAAGGAGTCGTATCTTCCATTTTGTAAGATGGCAGATATGCCCAGCAAACACGACACGTTGAAACAATGATGTTTTAATGTTGGCCCAACGTCTGCGACGCTGGCCCAACATTAAAACATCATTGTTCCAACGTGTCGGTTTGCTGGGTACGACCCTTTACTCTCCCGGTGATGTTCTGCTCAAACCATGCCGTATGCACACCAGACGCTGTAATGTGATTTCAGTCTTCAAACCAGTATCAGGTTTGCGGAAGTGGTAATGACAGGCGTAATGGGAGAAAGCTCTGACATCTCGAACCCATTCAGCGCGGGAGTACCCGGTAGTTCAAAACCATAGTAAATTTCATTAAAATTCATTGGGTGTTAACCCTTGTCCTGCTGAATTGCTTCAATTGTATTTTTCGGCATTTAACGCAATTTCCAGCTTCAAATGACGAAAAATATTACTATTTATGAAAAATAGACATGTCTAAAATTAAATTATTGGATCAACAAAGCGTCTATTAAAAACTATTTTATCAAAATTAAGTGATATTTTTTTATCTAAAACATCCTTAACCCCGTATATATCCGGGCATAGCAGGACAAGGGTTAACTGTAACATTTGAACTTCATTTGCGAGAAAACAGTAAGGAATCAAAAAGTATGAAATAGTAAATATACATATTGCTCGGCAAATTCTGAGAAAATAGAGGAGCATTCCCCATTTGTGTCTTAAGTCTAATATAATGTCTAATGGTTACTTATTTCGGTATGTTGATGTCCTGACATTGTATTGGCTGAATAAACTTGTCTTGTCTCGTCTTGGTTTTAATTTAGCCGTGAACGGGATCCTAATTATGCACACGGCGAACACTACTCCAACTGAGGAGTGATCGATGTTCGCACGAAGAAGATGTACACAATACTTTTAAATAATATCTGAAAATTAAATTATCGTGCGCGCAATGTTTACAGCGTTTATTTCAGTTCTTGATAAATTCAAATGCGTGTTACTCTAGTTTAGCATTCTCACCAGGCAATAATTTCACAGGAAAATATAAGAATTTTGTTTACTTTGGTGCTAAAACCCAAGGCAGAACTCGTACTGGGAATTGTGAAAAACACACCGTTTCAACATAATTCGCATTAATTCTGTTTTGTGTCCTTATGATTAAACATTGTAAGCGCTGCGCCGTTTTTAATCGCTTTAAGCTGCTTCTGTACAAACACAAGCTAAGCACAAATTGAAAATTATTACAGGTATACGTTTTGGACACAGGGATACTTTTCATTCCGTTGAAGCTGCCAGGTAATGGGAATTTTGGAATTTGTTGTTTGAATGCTGGTCCACCTCCTACGGGGTTAGCCCAGCTATAAGATAACATTGATTTCAGACCAGCTTTAAAGTGGCAAGCTATTGGATCTCCACCCAATTATATACATTGGAATTTGTTTTTAGCCATAGCTATTTGGTGTGGGAACAGAATGATAGACCCCGAAGATTATATCTTGAAAATGTCTTTTAATTTTATTTTAAGTTTTAATCATTTATATTATCGAAATATCCAGTGTTTTTATGGCAATGCCACATAACATGATTTTGTTTCTGAATATCAAAGCAAGTATATTGTCATATGATTTTTTTGCAAATTAAACATCTTGTTTATACATGTAAATGAAATGAATGGGGTTTTATTCCACCTTTGTGCACATTTAGGCTAAACTGGGTCAGGAGAACCTCCCGAGGATGGTGAGATGAATGAGATTACATCCCCCTCCAGACACAGGATTCGAAATTCGAACCCTGGCGGTCTGAGGTCGAGCGCGTTACCTCTCAATCATGGAGCCTCACCACAATATTGAATCTTTACGAGTGAACGGGGAAGAGACATTTTGTTTCTTTGTAATTAATTTTCTTTATGTCAATAAAATAAAGTAAATAAGGACATTTGTACTTTTATTTCACCAGTAAGATTGCATACGAATTAACTTTCATTTGATATATCAATTACTTTTGTTTTGTACGTCTCATTAAATTAACTTAAATTATGAGGAAATAGTTGCTGGCAAAACCCATTGTATTCATTTCGCAATCACAATCATCATATTTGACAGCACATATGTATGTGTTTTGATTGAAAACAACTGGTTGTGTTATATTGTATTTCATCTCGGCAAGGATATCATATTTATATAATATAAAACTATTTGTTTCTGTGATCCTAGTATAGATTTTGCAAGTAACTTACATAATTTATATTACCTGTAGTTTGATATAACAACAATCTTTTTTCGATAATAAGCTGCCTAGATGTGATTGAAAATATCTTTTAAGATGGGGCCGAAATTAATGCCCGACATTAATACATCAAATAAATGGTGTTGCTATTGGAAAGGCTGATATTTTTTTACTCACATCCATTGATTTTGTTCCGCTATAACTTGTATGCATATGATTAAATATGCAAATGAGGTAATTTGCATATTTTTTCATCAGATGTACCGTGTAAATATCACGCTTCATTTGCGATATCAACAATGTTGATCCGACTGTTAGTTCTTCAGATATAATCAAAAATGTATTTTTCGACATACTCGACATACTCAATAAATTGCCATAGAAACGGTTTGAAAAATCAAATCTGCTATCATTTGCGCAACCACAGCCATCCATTTTCAATTTAGCAAACACAAAAAAGACATTTAATCAGCCACGACAAAATATTTTGCCAAAAAACAGTTAAATATGCCATGGATTCATAAAATAGCAAACAATCACATTTTTGGTGGTTTCCATGGTAACGCACATGTCAGGTAGGCAACATCTTTAATATAATAGTATTGTCTGACATGTCATTAAGTCTGTGAAATATTAGAGGTCTAAGCGTTCAAATGACTTCAGCAAACTCAATTGTGTGCACTGTGTCAAAACTACATGCCAAAATGCTGCGCATATGTCAGAAAAGGTTCAAGCATGCAGTTGGTGGACAACAAGCTGACAAATATTATCACGTCGTAACTGAGTTGCAGCTAAGTCTAGATATATCAGTTATTGTCTTCTAATCTTTAAAACAAGTACAAGATACTGTGTTGACCCTTTAAGCTCACTGGTCACATTTATGCATCACATGGCATATAAGGAACTAAATTCATTGAACAATAAACGGTATAATTCACCACAATCAACGCGGCTCTCAGCTTTCATTTCAAATCATTATTATGTCGATACCTCATTGTGTTCAACAAATACCATACGTGTGAGGCAGCGTGAACATGAATGCGAGAAATGTGAGGCGGAGTGAACGTGAATACAAGAAGTGTGAGATGGAGTGACCATGAATACTAAAGTGTGAAACGGAGTTAACATTAACACAAGAAGTGTGAGACGATTAAAAGAAGTATGAGACGGAGTGAACGTGAATACAAGAAGTGTGAGGCGGAATGAACGTGAATACAAGAAGTTTGGGACGGAGTGAACATGTATAGTAAGTGTGAAACGGAGTGAACATGAATACAATAAGTGTGAGGCGGAGTGAACATGAATACAAGAAGTGTGAGACGGAGTGAGCGTGAATACAAGAAGTGTGAGACGGAGTGAGTATGAATACAAGAATTGTAAGACGGAACGAGCGTGAATACGAGAAGTGTGAGACGGAGTGAGCGTGAATACAAGAAGTGTGAGACGGAATGAAATTGAATACGAGAAGTATGAGACGGAGTGAACATGAATACGATAAGTGGAAAAAAAGTGAACGTGAATACAAGAAGTGTAAGACGGAGTAGGCGTGAATACGAAAAGTGTGAGGCGGAGTGAGCGTGAATACGAGAAGCATGAAGCGGAGTGAACGTGAATATAAGAAGTATGAGACGTAGTGAACGTGAATACGAGAAGTGTGAGACGGAGTGAACATGAATAGTAAGTGTTAGACGGAGTGAACATGAATACAAGAAGTATGAGACGGTGTGAAGATGAATACCAGCCATGGTGATGATTAGTGGACTTGCCTGAAAAAAGACATATTAGATGTAGGTGACCCCCCCCCCTCCCTCCCGATGTGGTCATCTCGGTCGTCTTCAGCACCACTCAGGATGATCAATCGATTCCACATTAGCCACGTTTCAAAGACGGTGACTCGGCGTATCGATTACCCTTCTGCACGCGCGGCTACTGTATAGCACATAGGTACAGGTGAAATACGTCCTGTGTGGAGTGGAGACAAAACCTCAACTGGATGGTCACGCGGACATCATCGTTCTATTTATTTACCGCCGTCGGGATTTGCGATTGTGAAAATAGCTTGTAGCAAAAGCGACGTAATGACATTAATTTCCTCATTTAGGGAATGAGAAATGATTTTTCGAATTACATAATTATTTGTCGAACGGTCTATTAATAAAAGGTCGTTTTAACTGATGCTTTCCGACAAACAGACTAATTAATACTTATCATCGGATCAACCTATCACATCCAAGCCCCCAATCCCGAAAAAAATGTAATTATAAACTAGCAAGTGAAGTGGTAATATGCCCCATGAGGCATATATGTCACTAGTAAGTAAAGGGTTATCATGCCCCATGAGGCATATAACCGTTATTAGCTAGCAAAGGGTTAATATGCCCCATTAGGCATATCTGTCACTACCAGGCAAAGGGTTAATATGCCCCTTGGGGCATAGAAACTGCTATTAGCAGACAAAGGGTTAAAATGCCCGATGAGGAATATAACCGTTATTAGCAGGCAAAGCGTTAATATGCCCGATGAGGAATATAACCGTTATTAGCAGGCAAAGCGTTAATATGCCCGATGAGGAATATAACCGTTATTAGCAGGCAAAGCGTTAATATGCCCGATGAGGAATATAACCGTTATTAGCAGACAAAGCGTTAATATGCCCGCTGAGGAATATAACCGTTATTAGTAGGCAAATGGTTGATATGCCCGATGAGGCATATAGCCGTCACTAGCAAATAAAGGGTTAATAAAGCGGAGGCTAGGCCTACGTCTTGCTGTAGACTCATAGTTGCCATGCAATGTCAAAATCATAGATATAGAGTAAGGTCAAAATACAGTATCTGTTCAGTTTCCAAGTGAGCAGATACTGCCTTTTGGCTTTGCACGGCAGCGTTTCGTCCCATATTGTCGAGCCTGCGACCTACCGATCTACGTACCGTTGTCAGGTTGTAGATCTATGACTGACGTTATATTACAATATCTATCACAGCTTTTTGAGTAATATTAATTTCTGAAAGGTCGCCACTGATAAAGATCGAGTTTTTGAGTTTTACTTTTTTATACTAGGTCCTACATTCGGGTATTTTTTATCAACCCTTTAACCGCCGGTGCCGAATATATTGGGTTTTTGACTCAATTATTATCATATTCAGTACCGCCTTTTAAGCATGTTAAAACCATAATGTGCCATCAATCAGCACGATTTGAAAAGAGTTGACCTCCATTTGGTCAAATCTGAATAATTTTCACTCACTTGAAGTTGTGGATCGCGTCAGCGAGACACAACTTTAAGTGGGTGAAAATTCCAATTGAATAATTTGGCGGTTAAAGGGTTAATATATGTCAATTTTCATTAATTGAGAAGGGTAGTAGCAATTCATAACTCACAATTAATACAAATATAATAAAACTCTCTGAGCAGTTAAAGGGACGTAACAAGTGATGAGCTGCTGCGGGTTTTAATCTGTAATGTCTCGTCTGTCCATAATGATATATTATTGGATTTTCATTACACTAACAGGAGCTTACTAACCCTCGAGGGCGGGGGCCCTAGGGTAGTGGTTAGCACCGCTGCCTTTCACGCCAGAGTCCGGGGTTCGGTTCCCGGTCTCGGCGGTTTGAAAGAAACAAAATTGTTTCTTCCCCATCCACGTGTGAAAGTTAGTATTGTGGGGAGCCTCCGTGACCGAGAGGTAGCGTGCTCGGCCTCAGACCGCCAGGGCTCGAATTTCGAATCCTGTGTCTGAAGGACAGTGTCATCTCAATCATCTCACCATCCTCAGGAGGTTCTCCTGGCCAAGTTTAGCCTATATGTGCACAAAGGTGGCCTAAAGCCCGATTCATTTCATTTCATTTCATTTACTAACCCTCGCATACAAAAGCAAGCAACAATAACTGATCACATTGAAAAGTGGGCTGTAATTGCCGTGGGCCTTTCTATAAGCTGTTATAGTAGAGGAGCCGAAAAGCCTAGGGCGCATATTTAGGATTTTCTTGTGAACACCCAGCAAACACAAAACATTTGTATAACATTTGTACAACATCGGCCCAACCTCGAAGACGTTATTAGCAGACAAAGGGTTGATATACCCTATGAGGCATATAACCGTTATTAGCAGGCAACGGGTTAATATGCCCGATGAGGCTTATAGCCGTTATTAGCAGATCAAGCGGTAATATGCCCCATGAGGCATATAACCGTTATTAGCAGGCAAAGCGTTAATATGCCCCATGAGGCATATGACCGGTATTAGCGGACAAAGACGTTGGGCCGACGTTGTACAAATGTTATATAAATGTTTTAGGTTTGATGGGCAGTGGTATCAATGGAAAGGTCAAGGTTTGGGAGCATGTTTCTTACGTGGGCCTTTCCATAAGCTGTTATTGATGGGGGCCTTTCCATAAGCTGTTATGGGTGTGGGCTTTTCCATAAGCTGTTTTTAACGTGGGCCTTTCCATAAACTGTTATAGACGTGGGCCCTTCCATAAGCTGTTATTTATGTGGGACCTATCCATAAGCTGTTATGGGTGTGGGCCTTTCCATAAGCTGTTTTTACCGTGGGCCTTTCCATAAGCTGTTATTGACGTGGGCCCTTCCATAAGCTGTTATTTGTGTGGGCCTTTCCATAAGCTGTTATGGGTGTGGGCCTTTCCATAAGCTATTTTTAACGTGAACCTTTCCATAAGCTGTTTTTGACGTGAACCTTTCCATAAGCTGTTATTGATGTGGGCCTTTCCATAAGCTGTTATTGATGTGGGCCTTTCCATAAGTTGTTATTGACGTGGGCCTTTCCATAAGCTGTTTTTAATGTGGGCCTTTCCATAAGTTGTTTTTGACGTGAACCTTTTCATAAGCTGTTATTGATGTGAGCCTTTCCATAAGGTGTTATTGATGTGACCCTTTCCATAAGCTGTTATTGATGTGGGCCTTTCCATAAGCTGTTATTGACGTGGGCCTTTCCATAAGCTGTTATTGACGTGGGCCTTTCCATAAGCTGTTATTGACGTGGGCCTTTCCATAAGCTGTTATTGACGTGGGCCTTCCCATAAGCTGTTATTGACGTGGGCCTTTCCATAAGCTGTTATTGACGTGAGCCTTCCCATAAGCTGCTATTGACGTGGGCCTTTCCATAAGCTGTTATGGGTGTGGGCCTTTCCATAAGTTGTTTTTGACGTGAACCTTTTCATAAGCTGTTATTGATGTGAGCCTTTCCATAAGCTGTTATTGATGTGGCCCTTTCCATAAGCTGTTATTGACGTGGGCCTTTCCATAAGCTGTTATTGACGTGGGCCTTCCCATAAGCTGTTATTGACGTGGGCCTTTCCATAAGCTATTATTGTCATGGGCCTTACCATGAGAGGTTCTAAATTCTAAAAAATACCACCACTGGCCTTGATGACTGTATCCAGGCAAGGTTTCTGAAAATCGCGGCTCCTGCAATATCAGAAATCTTTTGCTTTTTACTGAATTTCTCATTAACAGGTGGTCAAGTCTCTAGTGAATGGAAAAAGGCTAACATTTCTGCCATCTTTAAAAAAGGATCCAAACTGTACCCAGACAATTATCGTCAAAGGTTTGTTCTACCAGTGATATGCAAATTCCTTGTACGCATTGTACACACACAACTTTACACATAATTATCTTAATCAGTGTTAATGACACAGGACTATAAGCCACTGAGCAATCTGGGTTCCGCAAAGAACATTCTACCCAAACAAGCCTACACAAATCGGTGAAAACAAGGTTATATAAGAACCCTCCCTCATACTTCATTGTATTAGCCAGCTCGGTGAAAACACTACCGGTATTGATCAAAACCTAAATCTTAACATGCAACCTGACAATACATGCAAGAAAGCTAATAGAGCACTTGGAACCCTGAAACGGGCAGCACCTTTCTTCCCATCGAGACCCGGGCTTTAATGTTCAACACCATGCTCCTTCTTCACATGCTATCGAACCCAAAATTGTTGAGTATTAAACAGAGAATAGTGAATTATCCATTCCAACACTCCAAATTACATGTCTCACTTATTGGTCTCTGTTTCACATCAGTACGGTACAATGAGATCCACTTACGAGGACATCTTTGTACCCAGATCAACCCCCGAATTCACTCACCACTACAGACACTCGACTTCGAAATATGTTACCAACATCTACTCGCAGACTCCCAAACCTCGGGACATTAAAAAAAGCCACAGCTTTCGTCATTGCACATAATTTCAACATACTCTAATCAACACTATATACTACATATACACAAACATTATACACCAAGTCCTCATGGCTACACCTGCCATCCCACCACCTTATCTGACGTTCTAAACTTAACTTTATGATGGCAGATAAAATAATAATTTCTAATCCTATGCCAATACATAAATCTTTCCTGAACACAAAGCCTGCCGAATTGTTTATATTTATAATTTGTTAATCTGCTATGTACTGTTTTATATGGGCACCATTAAAAACAACATTTTTATATTAACATTGTAAAAAAATTGTTTTACCCAATAAATATTCTTTAAATATTCTTCACTCAATAAATATCCTTAAGCTGTTATTGCCGTCGCTGGGGATCTGCTATAAATCATAGTCGCGGCAGCATACACAGTGTTGGCTTAAAGGGACTGGCCCAGGCTAAAATCATAAAAAAATCGGTGATTTTATTTCGGGTTCCTAATATGACCATATGATGTAAACATGTACATAGACTAGAACTGCAAATTTTTATAATTTTTGAGCTGCGCATTCATCAGTTAGACTAGATATAGAGACGAAATTCCCGCATTTCCTATTTTTGACATGGTTGTCAATAATTAGAAATCAGAAATTTCGTCTCTATATCTAGCCTAACTGGTGAATGCGCAGCACAAAAATTATAAAAAATTGCAGTTCTAGTCTATGTACATGCTTACATCATATGGTCATATTAAGAACCCGAGATAAAATCACCGATTTTTTGATGATTTTAGCGTGGGCCAGTCCCTTTAATGTTGCTTAACCCATAGAGCGCTGCATTTTTTTGTGTAAAACATGGAAATCACAGTGGGTTTTTTCAATTTAAAATCAGCACAAATGTCTTAGTTAGGTCTTTCTGATTTATTTGAATACCTATGTTATGGGTCTTCGACCATTATAAATATGTTACAATCTGCCGTCTACAGACGTCAGATTCTAAAGTCGATCCCCACGCTGTAAGGGTTGATGCTTAACATTAAACCAACATTATGTTAGCCAACCATTGCTGTTTTACATAACTGTCTGTGGGATATTATATATTCCGTCACTTGTCATCCTAATTTGTGGCGGTATAATTAGGTCTTATTGATCTAAATGGTGAAGTTAACCCTTAAACTCTAGAAAGGGTTATTGATGGTTTTATAATGAGTGTTTTCTCGTATATTAAGGCTCTAGAAAGGGTTGTGATGGTTATATAATGAGTGTCTGCTCGTGTATTAGGGCTCTAGAAAAGGTTAATGATGGTTATATAATGAGTGTTTTCTCGTATATTAGGGCTCTAGAAAGAGTTATTGGTGGTTATATAATAAGTGTCTGCATGTGTATTAGGGCTCTAGAAAGGGTTATTGGTGGTTTTATAATAAGTGTTTTCTCGTATATTAAGGCTCTAGAAAGGGTTATTGATGGTTATATAATGAGTGTTTGTTCGTATATTAGGGCTCTAGAAAGGGTTAATGATGGTTGTATAATGAGTGTTTGATGTGTATTAGGGCTCTAGAAAGGGTTAATGATGGTTATATAATGAGTGTCTGCTCGTGTATTGAGGCTCTAGAAAGGGTTATTGATGGTTATATAATGAGTGTCTGCTCGTGTATTAAGGCTCTAAAAGGGTTGTGATGGTTATATAATGAGTGTCTGCTCGTGTATTATGGCTCTAGAAAAGGTTAATGATGGTTATATAATGAGTGTTTTCTCGTATATTAGGTATCAAGAAAGGGTTATTGATGGTTATATAATGAGTGTTCGCTCGTGTATTAGGGCTCTAGAATGGGTTAATGATGGTTATATAAAGAGTGTTTTCTCGTATATTAGGGCTCTAGAAAAGGTTAATGATGGTTATATAATGAGTGTCTGCTCGTATATTAGGGCTCTAGAAAGGGTTATTGATGGTTATATAATGAGTGTTTAATGTGTATTAGGGCTCTAGAAAGGGTTAGTGATGGTTGTATAATAAGTGTTTTCTCGTGTATTAGGGCTCTAGAAAAAGTTAATGATGGTTATATAATGAGTGTTTTCTCGTGTATTAGGGCTCTAGAAAGGGTTGTGATGGTTATATAATGAGTATCTGCTCGTGTATTAGGGCTCCAGAATGGGTTAATGATGGTTATATAATGAGTGTTTGTCTGTATATTAGGGCTCTAGAAAAGGTTATTGATGGTTATATAATGAGTGTCTGCTCGTGTATTAGGGCTCTAGAAAGGGTTATTGATGGTTATATAATGAGTGTTTTCTCGTGTATTATGGCTCTAGAAAGGGTTATTGATGGTTATATAATGAGTGTTTGCTCGTGTATTATGGCTCTAGAAAGGGTTATTGATGGTTATATAATGAGTGTTTGCTCGTGTATTATGGCTCTAGAAAGGGTTATGATGGTTATATAATGAGTGTTTTCTCGTATATTAGGGATCTAGAAAGGGTTATCGATGGTTATATAATGAGTGTTTGCTCGTGTATTAGGGCTCTAGAAAGGGTTATTGATGGTTATATAATGAGTGTTTGCTCGTGTATTATGGCTCTAGAAAAGGTTAATGATGGTTATATAATGAGTGTCTGCTCGTGTATTATGGCTCTAGAAAGGGTTATGATGGTTATATAATGAGTGTTTTCTCGTATATTAGGGATCTAGAAAGGGTTATCGATGGTTATATGATGAGTGTTTGCTCGTGTATTAGGGCTCTAGAAAGGGTTATTGATGGTTATATAATGAGTGTTTGCTCGTGTATTATGGCTCTAGAAAAGGTTAATGATGGTTATATAATGAGTGTTTGCTCGTGTATTATGGCTCTAGAAAGGGTTATTGATGGTTATATAATGAGTGTTTGCTCGTGTATTATGGCTCTAGAAAAGGTTAATGATGGTTATATAATGAGTGTTTGCTCGTGTATTATGGCTCTAGAAAGGGTTATTGATGGTTATATAATGAGTGTTTGCTCGTGTATTATGGCTCTAGAAAAGGTTAATGATGGTTATATAATGAGTGTTTGCTCGTGTATTATGGCTCTAGAAAGGGTTATTGATGGTTATATAATGAGTGTTTGATGTGTATTAGGGCTCTAGAAAGGGTTATTGATGGTTACATAATGAGTGTTTGCTCGTGTATTATGGCTCTAGAAAGGGCTATTGATGGTTATATAATGAGTGTTTGATGTGTATTAGGGCTCTAGAAAGGGTTATTGATGGTTACATAATGAGTGTTTGCTCGTGTATTAGAGCTCTAGAAAGGGTTATTGATGGTTATATAATGAGTGTTTGATGTGTATCAGGGCTCTAGAAAGGGTTAATGATGGTTATATAATGAGTGTCTGCTCGCGTATTAGGGCTCTAGAAAGGGTTAATGCTGGTTATATAATGAGTGTTTGCTCGTGTACTAAGGCTCTAGAAAGGGTTATTGATGGTTTTATAATGAGTGCTTGCTCGTGTATTAGGGCTCTAGAAAGGGTTAATGCTGGTTATATAATGATTGTTTGCTCGTGTATTAGGACTCTAGAAAGGGTTAGTGATGGTCATATAATGAGTGTTTGCTCGTGTGATAATGACCCTGTCACACTTCTATTGGCCGAGCTGAGCGACGAACATGACCAGACAATGGTATCCAAGAACTACATGATCTAATGCGGGAGGATAACGAACATCACCGGACAATGACATCCAATTACTACATGTTATAATACGAAAGGATAACGAGCATCACCGGACAATGACATCCAAGAACTACATGATCTAATACTAGACAATAACGCACATCACCGGACAATGACATTCAATAATTACATGTTCTAATACGGGAGAATAACGAACATTACTGTACAGTGACATCCAAGAACTACATGATCTAATACGGGAGGATAACGATCATTACCGGAAAATTACATCCAAGAACTACATGATCTAATACGGGAGGATAACGATCATTACCGGAAAATTACATCCAAGAACTACATGATCTAATACGGGAGGATAACGATCATTACCGGAAAATTACATCCAAGAACTACATGATCTAATACGGGAGGATAACGATCATTACCGGAAAATTACATCCAAGAACTACATGATCTAATAGGCTACGGGAGGATGAAGAACATCACCGGACAATGGCATCCAAGAACTACATGATTTACAACGAGAGGTAACGAACGAGCGCATCCACGAATTAGGACATAGGCCTATACCAGACAAAGCGAATTTATGCAGACGCAACGAATATCACTGAACATAAAACGAGGAGCAGTCCGGTGATGTTGGTTGTTGAGTCCAGCCAAGTGTGACAGGGTCATTAGGGCTGTGGTATCACGGAGTGTGACAGGGTCATTAGTGCTGTGGTATCACGTAGTGTGACAGGCACATTAGGGCTGTGGTATCACGGAGTGTGACAAGCACATTAGGGCAGTGGTATCACGGAGTGTGACAGGGTCATTAGGGCTGTGGTATCACGAAGTGTGACAGGGTCATTAGGGTTGTGGAATCACGGAGTGTGACAGGGTCATTAGGACTGTGGTATCACGGAGTGTGACAGGCACATTAGGGCTGTGGTATCACGGAGTGTGACAGGGTCATTAGGGCTGTGGTATCACGGCGTGTGACAGGCACATTAGGACTGTACTATCTCGGCTTGTGACAGGGTCATTAGGGTTGTGGTATGACGGAGTGTGACATGGTCAATATGACTGTGGTATCACGGAGTGTGACAGGGTCATTAGGGCTGTGGTATCACGGAGTATGACAGGCACATTAGGACTGTGGTATCACGGCGTGTGACAGGGTCATTAGGGCTGTGGTATCACCGCGTGTGACAGGGTCATTAGGACTGTGGTATCACGGAGTGTGACAGGGTCATTAGGACTGAGGTATCACGGCGTGTGACAGAGTCATTAGGGCTGAGGTATCACGGAGTGTGAAAGGGTCATTAGGGCTGTGGTATCACGGAGTGTGACAGGGTCATTAGGGCTGTGGTATCACGAAGTGTGACAGGGTCATTAGGGTTGTGGAATCACGGAGTGTGACAGGGTCATTAGGACTGTGGTATCACGGAGTGTGACAGGCACATTAGGGCTTTGGTATCACGGAGTGTGACAGGGTCATTAGGGCTGTGGTATCACGGCGTGTGACAGGCACATTAGGACTGTACTATCTCGGCTTGTGACAGGGTCATTAGGGTTGTGGTATGACGGAGTGTGACATGGTCAATAGGACTGTGGTATCACGGAGTGTGACAGGGTCATTAGGGTTGTGGTATCACGGAGTGTGACAGGGTCATCAGGGCTGTGGTATCACGGAGTATGACAGGCACATTAGGACTGTGGTATCACGGCGTGTGACAGGGTCATTAGGGCTGTGGTATCACCGCGTGTGACAGGGTCATTAGGACTGTGGTATCACGGAGTGTGACAGGGTCATTAGGACTGTGGTATCACGGCGTGTGACAGGGTCATTAGGGCTGAGGTATCACGGAGTGTGAAAGGGTCATTAGGACTGTGGTATCACGGCGTGTGACAGGGTCATTAGGACTGTGGTATCACTGTGATATCACGGCGTGTGCCAGGCAAATTGCGGCTGTGGTATCACGGAGGGTGACAGGGTCATTAGGACTGTGGTATCACGGAGTGTGACAGGGTCATTAGGACTGTGGTATCACGGCGTGTGACGGGGTCATTAGGGCTGTGGTATCACGGAGTGTGACAGGGACATCAGGGCTGTGGTATCACGGAGTGTGACAGGGTCATTAGGTTTGTGGTATCACGGAGTGTGACAGGGTCGTTAGGGCTGTATTATCACTGTGACATCACGGCGTGTGACAGGCACATTAGGACTGTGGTATCACGGCGTGTGACAGGGTCATTAGGGCTGTGGTATCACGGAGTGTGACAGGCAAATTTAGGCTGTGGTATAACGGAGGGTGACAGGGTCATTAGGACTGTGGTATCACGGCGTGTGACAGGCACATTAGGATTGTGGTATCACGGAGTGTGACAGGGTCATTAGGACTGTGGTATCACGGAGTGTGACAGGGTCATTAGGGCTGTGGTATCACGGCGTGTGACAGGGTCGTTAGGGCTGTGGTATCATGGCGTGTGACAGGGTCATTAGGGCTGTGGTATCACGGCGTGTGACAGGCACATTAGCACTGTGGTATCACGGAGTGTGACAGGGTCATTAGGGTTGTGGTATCACGGCGTGTGACAGGCACATTAGGGTTGTGGTATCATGGCGTGTGACAGGGCCATCAGGGTTGTGGTGTCACGGAGTGTGACAGGGTCATTAGGGTTGTGTTATCACGGAATGTGACAGGGTCATTAGGGCTGTGGTATCACGGAGTGTGACAGGCAAATTTGGGCTGTGGTATAACGGAGGGTGACAGGGTCATTAGGACTGTGGTATCACGGCGTGTGACAGGCACATTAGGATTGTGGTATCACGGAGTGTGACAGGGTCATTAGGACTGTGGTATCACGGAGTGTGACAGGGTCATTAGGGCTGTGGTATCACGGATTGTGACAGGGTCATTAGGACTGTGGTATCACGCAGTGTGACAGGGTCATTAGGGCTGTGGTATCACGACGTGTGACAGGGTCATTAAGGCTGTGGTATCATGGCGTGTGACAGGGCCATTAGGGCTGTGGTATCACGGCGTGTGATAGGCACATTAGGACTGTGGTATCACGGCGTGTGACAGGGTCATCAGGGTTGTGGTGTCACGGAGTGTGACAGGGTCATTAGGGTTGTGTTATCACGGAATGTGACAGGGTCATTAGGGCTGTGGTATCACGGAGTGTGACAGGCACATTAGGGCTGTGGTATCTTGTCGTGTGACAGGGTCATTAGGGCTCTGGTATCACGGCGTGTGACAGGGTCATTAGGACTGTGGTATCACGGAGTGTGACAGGCACATTAGGACTGTGGTATCACGGCGTGTGACAGGGTCATTAGGGCTGTGGTATCACGGCGTGTGACAGGGTCATTAGGACTGTGGTATCACGGCGTGTGACAGGGTCATTAGGGCTTTGGTATCACGGAGTGTGACAGGCACATTAGGACTGTGGTATCACGGCGTGTGACAGGCACATTAGGGCTGTGGTATCACGGAGTGTGACAGGCACATTAGGACTGTGGTATCACGGCTTGTGACAGGGTCATTAGGGCTGTGGTATCACGGAGTGTGACAGGCACATTAGGACTGTGGTATCACGGTGTGTGACAGGGTCATTACGGCTGTGGTATCACGGAGTGTGACAGGCACATCAGGACTGTGGTATCACGGCGTGTGACAGGGTCATTAGGACTGTGGTATCACGGCGTGTGACAGGGTCATTAGGACTGTGGCATCACGGCGTGTGACAGGGTCATTAGGGCTGTGGTATCACGGAGTGTGACAGGGTCATTAGGGTTGTGGTATCACGGAGTGTGACAGGGTCATTAGGACTGTGGCATCACGGAGTGTGACAGGGTCATTAGGGCTGTGGTATCACGGAGTGTGACAGGGTCATTAGGGTTGTGGTATCACGGAGTGTGACAGGGTCATTAGGGCTGTGGTATCACGGCGTGTGAGAGGCACATTAGGGCTGTGGTATCACGGCGTGTGACAGGGTCATTAGGGCTGTGGTATCACGGAGTGTGACAGGGTCATTAGGATTGTGGTATCACGGCGTGTGACAGGCACATTAGGGCTGTAGTATCACGGCGTGTGACAGGCACATTAGGGCTCTGGTAACACGACATGACAGGGTCATTAGGGCTGTGGTATCACGGCGTGTGACAGGGTCATTAAACTGTGGTATCACGGCGTGTGACAGGCACATTAGGGCTGTGGTATCACGGAGTGTGACAGGTTCATTAGAGCTGTGGTATCGCGGCGTGTGACAGGCAAAATAGGGCTGTGGTATTACGGAGTTTGACAGGGTCATTAGGGTTGTGGTATCACGGAGTGTGACAGGGTCATTAGGACTGTGGTATCACGGAGTGTGACAGGTTCATTAGAGCTGTGGTATCACGGCGTGTGACAGGCAAAATAGGGCTGTGGTATTATGGAGTTTGACAGGGTCATTAGGGTTGTGGTATCACGGCGCGTGACAGGGTCATTAGGGCTGTGGTATCACGGCGTGTGACAGGGTCATTAGGGCTGTGGTATCACGGCGTGTGACAGGCACATTAGGGCTGTGGTATCACGGCGTGTGACAGGGTCATTAGGACTATGGTATCACGACGTGTGAGAGGGTCATTAGGTTGTGGTGTCACGGAGGGTGACAGGGTCATTAGGGCTGTGGTATCACGGCGTGTGACACGGTCATTAGGACTGTGGTATCACGGCATGTGACAGGGTCATTAGGACTGTGGTATCACGGCGTGTGACAGGGTCATTAGGACTGTGGTATCACGACGTGTGAGAGGGTCATTAGGTTGTGGTGTCACGGAGTGTGACAGGGTCATTAGGGCTGTGGTATCACGGAGTGTGACAGGCACATTAGGGCTGTGGTATCACGGAGTGTGACAAGGTCATTAGGGCTGTGGTATCACGGCGTGTGACAGGGTCATTAGGACTGTGTTATCACGGCGTGTGACAGGGTCATTAGGATTGTCGTATCACGACGTGTGACAGATTCATTAGGGCTGTGGTATCACGGCGTGTGACAGGGTCATTAGGATTGTGGTATCACGACGTGTGACAGATTCATTAGGGCTGTGGTATCACGGAGTGTGACAGGGTCATTAGGACTGTGGTATCACGGCGTGTGACATATTCATTAGGGCGGTGGTATCACGGCGTGTGACAGGGTCATTAGGGCTGTGGTATCACGGAGTGTGACAGGGTCATTAGGACTGTGGTATCACGGCGTGTGACAGATTCATTAGGGCGGTGGTATCACGGCGTGTGACAGGGTCATTAGGGCTGTGGTATCACGGCGTGTGACAGGGTCATTAGGATTGTGGTATCACGACGTGTGACAGATTCATTAGGGCTGTGGTATCACGGCGTGTGACAGGGTCATTAGGGCTGTGGTATCACGGAGTGTGACAGGGTCATTCGGACTGTGGTATCACGGCGTGTGACAGGGTCATTAGGTTGTGGTGTCACGGAGGGTGACAGGGTCATTAGGGCTGTGGTATCACGGCGTGTGACAGGGTCATTAGGGCTGTGGTATCACGGCGTGTGACAGGCACATTAGGGCTGCTGTATCACGGCGTGACGCTCGTGACAACAGCCTGGTTATCTGACCCTCAGTCAGATCATAGATCCCTTCAAGCCCCATACTCGTGTTTACGCACCACATGACATACTTCAATCAGGATTAATTGGTATATAGTCCAGCAAATCGAATTGCAACATATTTGTCAAATTTGATACCAAACATTTACAAATTTTGCTGTTTAAACACTCATTTCATTCCCAATAACAGTGAGTTTATCGGCTAATGAAACGGATTAAAAACGCTTCTAGTCGTGCTTAGCAGGTTACTAATGTACCAGGTATATCACCTGTCATACACAACTCAAGGTCAAAATGAAGATGCACCTTTTGGTGCCTAAAGCCGGGAATTATCAGGCTGTATGGTAGAGTCTATAAACAGGAGCGGAAAAACATATGAAAGAACAGAACGGACTGTAACGAAACAGAAACAAGCGTAACAAGCTAGTTTAGAACATGTTGACTGAGCAAAATCTGTGATTCTGAAGAGGAACTCAAATTTGGTGCGACGTTGAATTAACGCCAATGACGTTGAATCAACGCATTAACGCTAATGCTATTATTTCTTTGCAGCACACATTCTGTGAAACGCAGTGACGTCACCGGGAAGACTTTTGAATGGCTACTCGGTGAAAAAATGTTATATAAGCTCCCCATACTTTATTGTATTAGATTCCTAGGTGGAAGCACGTCAAGGCCTTTAAGTTTCACATAATATATGTATAATTAACATAGACAGCTGATGTATATTTTAGTTGTTGATATGCATGCAATGCAAAATCTCAACACAAGCCTATGCACATAAACACAGCATGACACACGAATATTATATACACGGGTGAAGCTAGTTTCAAACCAAAAAAATGCCACTGAAATGTATAAAATAGTTTGTGATGGATGTTCAGTTAATCTAATAATTGAATTTGGGATGTGTTTATTTTTTAATTTAAAGATATGTGTTTCGTTATTTGAAGCTCAAACTTGCGTCAGCAATTCCAGCTTGAAATGAAAGAAAATAGAAACAAACAATTAAGCAAGAAAGTATTAAACGAAGAACAAAACAGATCCATATTTTCACTGGTTGTGAATCAAATATGTTAAAAACACAGAATTATAATATCTTATATTACAAAAGATAATCGACAATATAATTTTAAAAAAACTATTGATGATTTACTTTATAATAATTTATATATACTGTGATCAACAGGTGATCAACAGCATTTAGATTCTCTGTCTCATAAAAAAACCCACATCATAGTGACAGTTAAATAGTGACCATAACAGTAAGGCTAGTTAGGGGTCTTTTTAAGTTAAAAAAATCCCAAAGTCCGAGAAAAACTTGGAAGTGGGTGGGTGGGTAAAACCCCTACTTTTGTTTTTTTGTTTCGTTTTTTTTGTACATGTTTTAAAAAAATGGATAAGGGGGTGGGTTGGCGGGGTCTGGCCAATCCATTTCTTTCTCTGATTTTTTTTTAACTTGACGAGACACCTTAGTGATGGAGATAAAATAACGTCAGCATTTTGCGTCTGGAATCGAATAATTACAACTACCGGGTACACTGTAAGTCTGTGATAACAGAATGTGTATTATTCCCAAACATTTTATTAAATCCCTGCCCAATAAAACAAGTTCATTGACATAATTATGTCTAAATGCAAATTATTGACCTAATTATACCTAAATGTTACGCCTAAATATCGATACACAGTTATTCCGAATAGGCCTAGGGCTATTTCGCGTAATACATGTAGCAAGCCATTATTACTGCTGCTTGCTTTGCAGTAAGGA
The DNA here is from genome assembly GCA_964017125.1 of Flabesymbios commensalis. Lineage (NCBI taxonomy): Eukaryota > Metazoa > Annelida > Polychaeta > Terebellida > Flabelligeridae > Flabesymbios > Flabesymbios commensalis. The sequence continues at coordinate 51,256,372 of OZ024917.1, forward strand.
ATCCATATCATGCAGCAGCTATCTTGGTAGTCAAAAGATCCAACGAGCAATTAGGCCTAGCCTGGGGAAACCCTAGCCCTTAGAGGTCTGCATGCATCTACAGGTACACGGGGCAGCTTTCTCTGGCGAGACTGATACCGAGCCTTCCCGACAAACAAAACCCGCTCACCAATAATGGTTTAACCCTTTCAAGCCTAAATTCACCATTTCTCGGCTTGTAGTGGATGAAGATGATTTGATTTGTTTTAAAAATTAAAGAAAATTGTCATGTATTGGTAAACCAGTTTCATGGCAATTTTCATTCTAAAACACTTGGTTGTAGGAAAATTAAATCTGTTTTCAGGGATGTAAAATGATGCTTTGATGCATCGTGAGGGCTTAAAGGGTTAAAGTTGGCCTATCGGTGTAGGCAGTGGGCCAACATTAAACGACTAGTTGGTGAGCGTCTGGTGTCTAGTTTGCTTCTACCTGTGCCATCTCGGCGCTGGCGTCGCCGCGGCTACCGCCGATGCCGCATCGAAAGGGCGTCTCCCAGAATAAAACATTGCACGATCTGCCCAGGAGACGTTGACCCAACGTCTGTTTAATGTTGGGCCGACATTGTAGACGGCGGCCCAACATTAAACAGACTCGGGGTCAACGTTTTCGGAGAATGTGCAGTCGTGCATTACCATTTTTATTTTATGTATTACCCTTTTTTTTCATTTGTTATGAGAAAAGAACCCACCACTGACGCGTGTAAACTCATTTCTGTAACTACACGTATGATATCTACAACTTGTTTACAGTTTTTATTATGAAAATCGCACCATATCCATACACATCATATATCGATTTCACACCATAAAATCGACCCTGTGACATACAATCGCCGTCAGGTCCATACCATAAATCGACTCCTATGCGGGCCTAGATTTGTCTAATTGTCGATATCTTGTACGTACTGGATTTTGCCAGCATAGATCCCCATGACAGAGAAGATTATTTTTTCATGTCCATATTAATATTCTGTAAAATGGGATTTCTCATTAGAGTATTATTGGACAGAGAGGAATCTTCGGCTTTGTGTGAAGCCACTGCGCTTCGCATAATTATATGTCCACGTGGTGCGTATTATCAAGAACTTGATATAAAGTTCTTGGTATTATATTATAACAAAAATGTTTCTTCCCCATCCACGTGTGAAAGTCATTATTGTGGGGAGCCTCCGTGACCGAGAGGTAGCGTGCTCGGCCTCAGACCGCCAGGGCTCGAATTTCGAATCCTGTGTCTGGAGGACAATGTCATCTCAATCATCTCACCATCCTCAGGAGGTTCTCCTGGCCCAGTTTAGCCTATATGTGCACAAAGGTGGCCTAAAGCCCGATGTATTCATTTCGTTTCATTTGGTATTATACATTTTCCAGCATGTATGATATCCCCGCGAGGCTCTCTGTGCTGGTCCAATGATGGATTAACAAGTCAACCCCTGAACTGGTAAATTGAATTCATTAATTTTTCACCCACTTGAAGTTGTGGATCACTACCGCGACCCACAACTCCAAGTGGGTGAAAAGTACTCATATTTGTCTGAATTGAGACCAAACATTTGCAGATTTTGATGTTTAAGCGCTAATTAAATTCCCAGTGACGGTGATTTGGCTAATAAAACGGATAAAAAACGACTACAGTCGCGATTAGCGGTTTAACCTTTTCAAGCCTGGTTTTACCATTGTCATCTTCATCCACTACAAGCCGCGAATTGCTACCGCAATTCTCGACTTGTAGTGGATGAAGATGATTTGATGTGGTTTAAAAATTAAAGGAAATCACCATGTATTGGTCAACCAGTCTCATGGAAATTTTTGTTTGTTGTAGGAAAATTAAGTATGTTTTCAGGGATGTGAAATGATGCTTTAATGCATCGTGAGGGCTTAAAGGGTTAAGGGTTGATCCCGTTTACAATACACCTGATTGTTATCCACGAATCTGGACTCAAACAGGGATCTACAGTGATAAGCTACTGTTAATACTGGTCATGTTGGTATATGGATTTAACCCTCTCAATACTATTATAAGCATAGTTCTTATCGTTTTTAATCGGTTGTATTAGCAGAATAAATCACTGTTATTCAGATGTGTGTTTAAACATCAAGTTTTACCATGTTTGGTCTCCATTGAGGCTGGGAAGTATGTAATATATCCATCTTGGATCCTGAAAAAAAATCATTTTAGTCCTGAGATAATAAAAAAAAAAATAGAGTCGATAGTGAATGCTTGACGACTGTGTGTGACTCTACACAATATTAACACATCATTGACTTAATCATGTTAATGTACATGTTGTTGTCAATAGTGAATGCTTGACGACTGTTTGTGAACCTACATAACATTAACACACCATTGACTTCATGTATGTTGTTGTCAATAGTGAATGCTTGACGACTGTTTGTGAAGCTAAATAACATTAACACACCATTGACTTAATGTATGTTGTTGTCAATAGTGAATGCTTGACAACTGTTTGTGAAGCTAAATAACATTAACACACCATTGACTTAATGTATGCTGTTGTCAATAGTGAATGCTCGACTACTGTTTGTGAAGCTAGATAACATTAACACATCATTGACCTAATGTATGCTGTTGTCAATAGTGAATGCTTGACGACTGTTTGTGAAGCTAGATAACATCAACACACCATTGACGTAATGTATGTTGTTGTCATAGTGAATGCTCGACGACTGTTTGTGAAGCTACACAACATTAACACACCATTGACTTAATGTATGTAGTTGTCAATTGTGAATGCTCGACGACTGTTTGTGAAGCTAGATAACATTAACACACCATTGACTTGAAGTATGTTGTTGTCAATAGTGAATGCTTAACGACTGTTTGTGAAGCTAAATAACATTAACACGCCATTAACCTAATGTATGTTGTTGTCAATAGTGAATGCTCGACGACTGTTTGTGAAGCTAGATAACATTAACACACCATTGACGTAATGTATGTTGTTGTCATAGTGAATGCTCGACGACTGTTTGTGAAGCTACACAACATTAACACACCATTGACTTAATGTATGTAGTTGTCAATTGTGAATGCTCGACGACTGTTTGTGAAGCTAGATAACATTAACACACCATTGACTTGAAGTATGTTGTTGTCAATAGTGAATGCTTGACGACTGTTTGTGAAGCTAAATAACATTAACACGCCATTAACCTAATATATGTTGTTGTCAATAGTGAATGCTCGACGACTGTTTGTGAAGCTAGATAACATTAACACACCATTGACGTAATGTATGTTGTTGTCATAGTGAATGCTCGACGACTGTTTGTGAAGCTACACAACATTAACACACCATTGACTTAATGTATGTAGTTGTCAATTGTGAATGCTCGACGACTGTTTGTGAAGCTAGATAACATTAACACACCATTGACGTAATGTATGTTGTTGTCATAGTGAATGCTCGACGACTGTTTGTGAAGCTAGATAACATTAACACATCATTGACGTAATGTATGTTGTTGTCATAGTGAATGCTCGACGACTGTTTGTGAAGCTACACAACATTAACACACCATTGACTTAATGTATGTAGTTGTCAATGGTGAATGCTCGACGACTGTTTGTGAAGCTAGATAACATTAACACGCCATTGACTTAATGTATGTTGTTGTCAATAGTGAAGGCTCGACTACTGTTCGTGAAGCTAAATAACATTAACACACCATTGACTTAATGTATGTTGTTGTCAATAGTGAATGCTTGACGACTGTTCGTGAAGCTAAATGACATTAACACACCATTGACTTAATGTATGTTGTTGTCAATAGTGAATGCTCGACTACTGTTCGTGAAGCTAAATAACATTAACACACCATTGACTTAATGTATGTTGTTGTCAATAGTGAATGCTTGACGACTGTTCGTGAAGCTAAATAACATTAACACACCATTGACTTAATGTATGTTGTTGTCAATAGTGAAGGCTCGACTACTGTTCGTGAAGCTAAATAACATTAGCACGCCATTAACCTAATGTATGTTGTTGTCAATAGTGAATGCTTGACGACTGTTTGTGAAGCTAGATAACATTAACACACCATTGACTTAATGTATGTTGTTGTCAATAATGAATGCTCGACGACTGTTTGTGAAGCTACACAACATTAACACACCATTGACTTAATGTATGTTGTTGTCAATAGTGAATGCTTGATGACTGTTTGTGAAGCTAGATACCATTAACACACGATTGACTTGATGTGTGTTAAATTGTTGTCAATAGTGAATGCTTGACGACTGTTTGTGAAGCTAGATAACATTAACACACCATTGACTTAATCTATGTTGTTGTCAATAGTGAATGCTCGACGACTGTTTGTGAAGCTACACAACATTAACACACCATTGACTTAATGTATGTTGTTGTCAATGGTGAATGCTCGACGACTGTTTGTGAAGCTAGATACCATTAACACACCATTGACTTGATGTGTGTTAAATTGTTGTCAATAGTGAATGCTTGACGACTGTTTGTGAAGCTAGATAACACTTTATTCATTATTACTTATGTATTATGTATTTTGTATTTTTGAATGTTTGAGGGCCCCAAGGAAGATGGGCAAATGCTCATTGGGTTTACCCTCTTTAAATAAAGATTTTATTATTATTATTATTATTATTATTATTATTATTATTATTATTATTATACACCATTGACTTAATGTATGTTGTTGTCAATGGTGAATGCTTGACGACTGTTTGTGAAGCTAGATAACATTAACACACCATTGACTTAATGTATGTTGTTGTCAATAGTGAGTGCTTGACGACTGTTTGTGAAGCTACATAACATTCAAGGTAAAGGTAAAGGTGCAAGTTTAGTGTCTGATATCAAGTCTAAGGACCTATCATCCGACTTCACATTTTACCCCCTGGTCACTGAACCTGTTCATTCGTGTGCTATTTCAACTCCACGGAGAGCATACAGTCCTGCAGCAATTTCGGCGCATTGAACTTATCATACACATTGCCATCTCTGCCCTACCAGGTACTCATTTTCACCTGAGTTAAGTCAAGCATTTGAGGGTGAAGTGCCTTGCCCAAGAAAACAACATCGAAACAATGTCCCAATATTGAGAGAGGAAGACCGTGATATTTCTCTGAAAATCCAGCACCTAGCTGGATTCGAAACCGCATGGCAGGCAGCGACATCGGCAGAGTGCCACGCTCTAACCATTGCGCCACGTCCCTCTCTATGTTTCAACACACTATTGATTCAATGTATGTTGTTGTCAATAGTGAATGCTTGACGACTGTTTGTGAAGCTACATAACATTAACATACCATATTGACTTAATGTATGTTGTTGTCAATAGTGAATGCTTGACGACTGTGAAGCTACCTAACATTAACACGCCATTGACTAAATGTATGTTGTAGCGTGTGGTGCTCTGGTCAATGTACCATGTCAGACATTACTTGTACATGTATACTCCAACTATGCAATCAATGTCCAGACACAAGGCCCATACCATTAACAATCATAAGAAAAAATACTTTAGTGTGGACGTACAAGATACCTCAATTAATTAGATATTATAAAACATCATTAAAAGTGGATCACATTTTTGTGATTCCTTTCAGTCTACCTTTCAGTTTTCGCAGAGGAAACACTGCTTCAGTTGTGATTTATAAACACCAGATCTGCATGACAGTTATTTGTACCACACTTACTCACATAATGTGGTGTTCATATAACCTGCTGATGACATGGAAGCTTCACTCAGATTCCATCCAATGAAAGTCTTCAGATGGCAGTTACGGGAATGAGTTTACTAGCATACAACACAGTAAATTAGTATCGGGACTTTGCTGGCATACACTGTACATTGTAAATTAGTGCAGGAACTAAACTTAGTGTATTTTGTTAGATAAGATGTGAAAGTATGAAATACAACAGTCCCCTGTTTTTTGACAAGATGTTCCACTTCCGTTGCATGTTATTATTCACGAGCCCGAAAACGGTTTAACATGTTTAGCTAGTCATGATGCACTATAATGTATACACGATTATAGTCGTGCTTAGCGGTTAAAGGGTCA